>JAIPMN010002569.1:0-25744 GCA_020650975.1 Apostichopus californicus
ATGTTATAGGTATCAGTCATTGTAGACTCATCATAATCATCATTATCATTATTATCTTTATATTGACTGGCAGTGTCTTCTGCCTCTTGAACCCTGAACTTTCTATAAATTTGTAATTATATTGACATTATCTAGCATCTATAGTGTTGGGATTATCTAGTATCTATAGTGTTAGGACTTGAATACCATGTTAGATGAGAAGTAACCACTGATGATGTACTTTGTATCTCCATCTTAATGAGGCCATTGAGAACAAACAATATTTCAAATTCTATCCGCCCAGAAATAATTACATGCTTATGTTATTAAGAGCTGTAGATCACTTCAGATCTTGGTTTAAAGCAGCTGAGTGCATTTCACACTAGCTAATAATTATTGATATATTACACTAAGTGTACTTTCCTACATATTCACATGCCATTGAAGTTACTAGTGCATTGTGTTGTTAAACCACTATCAAGTATCATGTCTACTTCTCACCAAGTATAGTGTTATCAGCTGACCACTTGATGAAAATAACTAATCTAATGCAGCGGGTTATACATTAATCAAGCCACAAAGGTTAGCCACATCTGCTATGAGAGTATATCATAGTCCATGGTTAGTATTCTTAGAAGAGGGACAGCATTTCCTGAGACATTTAATCATCTGCTATATACCGCCAATGTAACAAATTAAGAACTTGGTAGAAGTTAGCTCCAAACACATCCAGCTGCTTGAGGCTAACCTCAATGGCAGACAGCTCATGATGTGTCACAAACTGCTAGTTTGGGGTTAATAGTTTGACAAGAATAGACTTTGAGGTGGAACTTGAATAAGCACTGAAATACAATATTTGAAAAGCAGACAAATATTACTAAATTTTTATGACATTCAAATTTAAGTAATGAAGCCATTTTACTTACTTCTCAATCCTCAGGGCACATGGAACTGTTTTTAACTCGACCAGAGGCAGCAGTGTTGGACGATGATGATGGGGAGGAAGGTGAGTATCTTTAATTCTTTTGGGATAAGTTTTCTCTTTACAGGGATGAGACAGGTATATAAAGAATTTGTAAATTAAAGATGACATCCCTTTATGTCCTCCATGAATCGTACAGTATATAATGTAGTAAAAAGGCTGCAGAACTGCTACAAGGAAAGATAATAATTTATTAAGAAACCTTGTTTAGCATCTGTCTATGCTCAAAGATCAATCTACCCATCAGCTTCAATATTAAGTCCTCCATGTTAGCAACTGTCTCCACAATCAATGCAAAACAAACAATGATTAGTTAAAGGGATACAGTCATTCCAGCTGGCTGTATCAATTCTTATTAACATCTCCCAGAAAAAACACGTTCATAGTTTGGCACTTTCATTTTAAGACTTGCTGTTTCCTTCAACTAGATAATAATAATAATTCTGATATAGACATTTTGTGGTAATGTTTAAGTAGGTTGCTTTTCCTGAAAATGAGCTGGTTGCCTAGCAATGGGAATTTTTGGATGTGATTCATTAACTTCCTATGCATCATTCGAGAGAAGTTTGAATTCTGTGATTATGTCTACCAGACTTACCTCAAGTATCCATGTTTTCGTCTCATTTGATATATTATACAAAGTGTCAAATTTGAGGTGTGACTTCTTGTTTTATACAAAATCTCTTTGGCAGGTTTTTAGCCTGCAATGAGATGCTAGTCCCAGATAAAATGAAAGGATTTTCTGTAACTAAATCTTCGTCAAATTGGTGACATTTCTGATAAGTCTGTCGTAGATATCATCGTGGCGCTGTGCTTACCGCTCAGAATCTGTAATATATCTCGGTTTCCATTAGGTTGTCAAAATAATTGTGACATGCACTGCTAGAAATTCAGGGATAATACTGATCACTGTTCACAGTGGACTCAATGCAGCTGGGTTAAAGGGATTGAGTATTACCATCCCATTGGTTGCATAGAATCAAACAGTTTCATTTCTTCAGGGAATTACCTGATGCTGAATTCAGAGAGAACTATGTAAGGAAGGGACAGGGGGAGGGGAGTGGGGGAGGGGTGATTGTAATCCAAATAGAGTTGAACACATAACAGCAAACTTAATCATTTTGAGCTCTGTTAAACCTCTAAATAATGCTACATTTAAATTTGAGCGGGTCACCATGTCCTGTTCGGGTATTGGTCACTTATATTGTAAGGAGAACGAATGATGTAGGCTGGTACATTCATGAATTATCTTTTTATTATTGAAAAAGTAACTGGATTCTTGTGCTGGTGTTAGTAATTGAGCACAATTTATGTAAGTTTAAATTTAAAGTTCATTATGTGACGTATAACAGTGTAATATACTACTATGGGATATCACTGTTGAAATGCATATATCTCTGTATCATTTTGACGTTAACAAGTTAAATATGGAATTTGATATTTGACAGATAAGTTTATAAAGCAATGAATGAATTCTTGAGTACATAAACAGACATTTTGTGGAATAAGGGGGAACATGTGAGGCACTAGTTCATCAGAATAGCTATGAAAAACGATGTGATTTCTGTTTCTCATTCACACCTTTGAGATGCAGTGTGTGCATGAGCTTAGTTGTAGTCCAATTCCTAGCCTGTAGAGAGCAATTTGTTTACTTTTCCCCCTCCCCCGATACACTGAATGCCTCCCCCCCACCCACTTTCAGTTGTGAATGTTACTTATACTGATTGTCGTGAATTAACTTTGCTCTGTGTGCCACGCGCATTTCCCCCCCCCCCCCTTTCTTCCACTTGTCGTTGAGTTGCCTGCATGGCTGCATTCATTTTTTTGCACTTTGTTGGTAGACATTGATTCTGATGATGAAGATGAGGATGATGATGATGATGATGTTTTGCTGACTGCTACTAACCTATACCCTGCTGGAGTGGTGGAGATTCAAGCTTACCAAAAGGGTATCTAACCTTACTTAAATATTTTTTCACCCTTCCTGTCCTCCCACCCTCCCTTCCTCCCCCCGCTTCACATGCCTGCAACCCTCAGCTTCGTTTGTATGCTTGTTTGAAGCCTCTGTATTTGCTCTGTGTGCTCTAGAAAAAAAAGTGCCTAGCATTCAAACATTTATAGTGTTTCTCATTCTTTCTCTCTGATGGTGTCATCATATACTAATTAATGATATTGTCGGTCTGATGAGATCGTTCTCTCTGTACATGATTTCCGTTTCAGCTGTTCTTCAGTGTTGTCGTCAATTCAGCTCAATTGTTCTCCTATCAATCAAAATGAACCATTCATTTAGTGATGGATGTGTTCCACATTGAATATTCTGTTTGTGGACGTGGCAAGGTGTAAGGAATGTACAAAAAAAAACATGATTCAGTTTAATTATTGAATCCTTTACTTTACCTCTAGACAGATCAAGGGGAGGAATGTACTGAAATATTTTTAATTAGTTTAGGCATATGTGAAAGTACAAGTGACAAATGGATAGATTTCTTCTGTGCAGTTAATGTCCTTACAGGAGACCATTTTTCGTCATGTGTGGTTGGGTTTTTATCAAACCTGAACATTTCCAGATAAATTCTAAGATTTACAGTGCTTGGGTAATGATTATCTTTTTAATGATTTCATTCAGCATTTTAAGGTAATTTTTAGTGCAGTAAAACTCATTTTAATTTTAAGAGTCTGATCGCAAAGTAAGAATGTTAAGTCTCTTTCACTCTATTCTATAGGAAGTGTACTTGCCTATTAACACAGTTTTATTCTTTCTTGTTTGCTCTGTATAGCAGCACATTAGCAGCTCACATGTTCCTTCCACTTCACACCGTAATTGATATTTGCACGTGTCCCCCTCTCTCTCTCTCTCCTGTTTTTGATGTTTATAAATTCAAGACCCTCTCGTCCTCTCTGCACTCACACACACGCACTATCTTACAAAGAAACTAAAGAGACTGCCTATATCAAAAGTGTTTTTCCTGGCATTAAGTATTCTAGGATGAAATATCTATAAATGAAACAGAGATAAGAAGAAAAAAAAGGTAAAACACTATCTTCTGCAGAAGAGATTTTATTTGTGACAGGTTGCACATGAATCTGTAGCAATGTAACATGCATATGGCTGTTTCAAATGAATAGTTTTGGATGTATTTCTTTTTGTTTTCTTAATTCTTCCTTTTTGTTATTCTTTCATATTTTCCCTGTGTCAAAATGCCTGCCACAACACACCACACCTGCAAATAGATTGTTTATCATAATATGAAATAGGGATGTCAGTGTTAATTGTTAGGTTACATACCACAGGTTAAATGCTATGTTTGGTGTACACTCTAAATTTGCCATTTTTGGATGCTGTCAGAGCATATGAAAGTGCCCAAGTATGTCTTATCCACAAGATGTTAACTGATAGCTTGGGGACTATAATAACACTAACAAATTTCTATACCATTGCCACTGAGAGTTTTAATTAGAAGAGGTGAAATGTTAGCATAATTTCCCAACTCATGCACTAGCTCTCAATTGTGTAATGTTCCCATTGCACCAACATATTTCGAAAAAGCCTTAAATCACCTTTGGTGCTAATTAATTTTTACACCAGTAATAGAAGTTTATATGATTCATATGCTAAAGCATCCAAGCATAAAGCTATGTAATAACTGGCAACATGCAGGTAAAGTCACTTCACATGGTACAGTATACCTAGATAATTAAACCATTAGTTGGTTTACCTTTTGGGGAGATGAACATTACTGTACTTGTGGTATGGTACTATATAGGCATTGTTAGGCCATGACATATGGAATGAACATTGCCGCTATGGAAGTTACATGTACTACGTAACCTAGATATTACTTGCTTTTAGGTGTGTTTGTAACATGTCACACATACACCTTTACTTTCAAAGTGAAGATCAGATATAGCTAGTAAAGCCCTTCCTGTCATATACATTATGTTTGAGAGCCTTAAAAGGTTTCATTTTGGTAATAGACTTGTTCAAACTTACCATTGCAGTTAAGAAGCTTTCTGTGTTGGCATGGATTAAGAGTTGAATCTCTTGCTTGTTTGTTTGGCTTTAATATCTTTGCATGCCACAGCTATACTGTAATCATGTTGTACATAATCCCATTAGATACCTTAAAGCTGCACGTTGAGTTAACTTCACCACAGTCTAAACGTAGAACACAAAATGGTTATCGTTATCTGTTCAGTGAAACCCTCTCATGTCACACCATTGTTGTTGAAGAACTTTGGCAAAAACTTTGAAAGTCTTCTATGAAAAACTGCAGGATTATATTAAATTTTGACATACAAACATATTTTGTATTGTGTTTATTGGTTAGTAACTTGCATATTAATTGAAAGCAGCCAAATGATTGTAAGAACTAGTTAGTTTACTTAGTTAGATGGAGTGATATCTAATTATGTGTAAAGATTAAATGACTTGGACAGAGGGATGCAAGGTCAGAATGCAACATGTAGATTAAATGTTTGACAACACGGTCAGACTCTGTGGGATACAGTAACTTCATCAGATGGCACTGTTGGGGTTACTATGTGCAGGAATGGCGGGGGGGGGGGAGTTATTACTTACAAGCCTTTATAATCCTGCTCTGAGCATTCAACAAAAAGAAAAGGCTCATTGTACGCAACATTCTTCCATCACTATGGACAGTGTTGAAATTAAACAAACGTATAGTGAGTCTTCCTATTAAACTCTTGCACTGTGTTAATAGATTATGAAGGCAAAGAAATCAAAGATACATTTTGTATAATTGACCACATTGTGGGATTTATTTGCAGACTTGGTGTTGTTCTGTGATACTATAACTATAGATCTTTGCTGCACTGGTTGAACAAAAATATTACGACAAACTTTTCAGATATTCTCCTTGAGGACTGAATATGTGCAAGGTGTAACATTCACATTAATTTGATTTTATCTTACAAAGAGATTATTATAGTTAACATTGTTCTGCATCGATACTTTAAAACACATATGACAACTAGCATTTATAAATGAGCTCCCACAACATATTTGTTGTTGCAAGATCAGTTTAATGCTTTACATAAATATCTCTTGTGCTATTATATCAAAAGTGTTAGATGTGTTATTGTTTTATTCAGGGACCTTCAGGAAGATTTTGTATCATTGTAAGATCAGTGAGGTATGACCTTTGACCTACAGATCTTTAGTGCAGATGAATTAAATGTAAAGCAGCTACTTTTCATGAAATCCTTCAAAATTATCACATAATCAAATCATAAACAGACAAATTGACAGATATTTCATAAGATTTAAACTGAGGGGGCTCAAAATAATAACATCTGTCCTCGGCCAACTGCAGTAATAAGTAATGTTTACGGTCAAGACAAATAAGACATATTCCTCCTGGTCTGTAAATGATTCAACTGCACCTTTAGATGGTTAATTGTGTCTCCGATCCATTCACCAAGCTGCCTCAGTCATCCACTTTCAATTTTCCTGCTGCACAGTTTTCATAAAGATGTTTAAGTTTAAAGCAGCCAGCTTTCTAAATACACTTGCATGATTGCATCTCTTTGTCTTTGATGATGTCATAATATAACATCGTTAGATCATTTGTTTGTAATTTTAAATCAACTTTGTCATTCACTATTTCTGTTTTACTGTTTTTTTCTTTTGCAGATGCTCACCCAGAGTTAAAAAATGCCAATTTTGACGACGGGAAGGATGGAATCAAGAGCCCTATTATTAGAGAGGTAAGGCGCATTGCCAGAAGTGACTCATGTAGTAGAGACAGATTCAGACAGAGTTCTTTAAAACAATCCCTTGGAATAACTTGTAAAATGTCATGAAAATTGTTTGACAAGTAGCAATTGCCAGGCGTCATGAAATACCTTAATAGAGAAAACTGTCTATAGAAAAGAAATATACATATAGGTTCATGTTCATAAAAATACCATTAAAAACTTGCAAACTATATAGCAGATAAGTTTTGAATATGAATTGACGAGATGTCTGCCACTAGGAAACTGAGAGTTAACCAGAGTGTGTGTGTGTGTGTGTGCCTTATACGACGACTTGCTTTTATAAAGCAGCTTTTTAAGTCAGCAGTTTGATCTAAATAATCTAAAAGTCATCACCCAGGATGAGTAAACTTAAAGACATCGTCATAGATTTTATCACCAAAATGAAGGTTATGATCAAGTACTGAAGGGTTCCATTTGGTTCTGACCATTCATCACCCACCATTTTTTTTTTTGTATGAATAACATATAAATAATCAATTCAAACTGCAAGTTTGAAAATTGCAAAACTTCTCAACATTTTTTTTTTGGGGGGGGGGAGGTTGGGGATTAGGGGAGGGAGGGGGAATTTTTTGTAATGAAACGGGACTGTCCTACAGATTGAAATACATTGCTAAGGCAGTTCAGTATTGAAGAATTCATTTCAGTCAACTCAAAGTGCTGCTTTAATGCTAGTAGTTAATCCTGATAGACTCAAATTCATAGAACCTTTTTTTTCTAAATATTATTGGTAATATTTGTTTTGAAGTTGAATTAGATAAGTTGTTCTCACTCATACCACTGCAGAGACAAACCTTTTAAATGAGATGGAGATAAAAACCATGAAGAAAGTGCAATGAAGCATAGCATATGTCAAGTTCACTTTCGGGTCTCATCTCCATATATATTGTATTGGAATATTTATCCGCCCCGAGCAATAATCTATTCTGTTCAGACAAACATAGATATTTCAGTGTATATGTTAGGTAAGATAAACCGTCATCTATGGGTCATATGTGAGATAGTTATTAATAACAAATATGCAAACCACATTGGCTGACTCTGAAATGGTTATTTGTTTATTTTTATTTGTTTGTTTTTTATTCAATGCTGGTTTATTATTACTTAACCAATGGATAATATATGAAAACCATCTCCAAATTTCGGAAAGTTTGCGCATCAAATAACAATTTTGGATTTTTGTGAAAGGGCAAAAAAAGTCTCTGAAGAGTTTTGCAAAGCTCTTTTCCTTGGCAAGAGGCATAAGTGATAAAGTAGGGAACCAATAGCTCTCTCAGTTACGGTGATTTCATGCAAGCGTGTCTGTGCAAGCATGGGCAATCAGCATGAACAATCCTGGATCCATGCATATCACTATTTTATTACACACGGCTCACTGTAAAATGTCAAATGGGAATCAATCATGGTCGTGAATCTTGATTTTATATCAGTCACAGAGTAATTTCAATGCCAGTAAGAAAATCTAGCCCAAGATGTTTATTAGAAATGTATCTGATGAAGGCAAACTAGGCCACAAGCCCCGAGTGTATTGATGGCATCCTTTTATAGAGCAACCTGTTGCAAAACATTGCTCTTTGAGAATGCAACAGAAATTTTATGACATACTTCTATGAAAGAATTTGACTTTTTAATTTCATTCCATTTGCAAAACTTGAAGGAGAGGAAGGTAATATATATTTTATTTTTTTCATCTTTTGTATCACAAAATCACCTCCCAAAGAAAACCAAGACAAATGTAGCCTTCCTCCTCACAAACTTTTATCTTGCCTCTTTTACTGACAATTAAGTCACAAATGCAACTCCCTCTGTGGTGGTGGTGATAATTTCTCTTTTGTTTTTTATTACAAACTAAAATTTAGCTTTCTTGGGATGTGCTTAATAACTAACATTTATGGAAATAATGATATCAACTCCCTGAGAGCAAAAGGGACAAAGTGTGCTTAGTGCTTTATCGATAGAAGGTGGAACGATTGATGGGGTATTATTGTTATCCCCTTTACGACATCTGTATATGATCTCTGTTGCTTCATATTCCTTGTACAAACAGAGAAATGTTGAAATGTTCAATCAAGAGAGAAAGTAACATCACTACATTATAAACAAAAGAAAAGTTTACTTTATAAGTACGAAGGTGTGCAAATCATAAACAATTAGAAAACAACAGAAATTTTTTCACTCTCACCTAATTTGGAGATTATACCGTTAGGGAAAAAAATGTTCATGAGGAAATGTGTGAAATTAAAACAAATATTTGCATTAGAAAGAAAGCAAGATTGTGAAATAGGTTGGTTAAGTATTGGTATACATGTTGCAGTTCAAGTTCCTTTGAAAACTGTAAACTGATTTTGATAAAATTCAACCAAAATTGCCAGAAAATGAGGTTTCACAAATCTTACAGGGAAGCACAAACGTGACCGAGTCAGAAATCATTCAACACAAAATGCTACAATTACCAAATCTCTGATAGAGAAATGTTTGTCTTTATTTGGGTTACTTTTCCCATAGCTTTTGTTTTATTGCCGTATGAAATATTCCAGCGACTGGTTCTAGCCCTGTTGTTACACTAAGTTCATGTTACGGTGGTGTAAGTTTATGATAGTTTCTAGAAACAACAAAATATAATATTATGTGCTGTAATTTGAAACATTTTTTGGCAATCTTATTTTCTTATTACACTCAAGTTTGTGACTCATTGAGCCTCTCAGGGTTAATATCATCTTTTATCTTTCATTAGTGAGATCACTTTCTGAACATAATTTATAATAAATTACTTATTTTCTTTCTTTCCTTCCTTCCTTTTTCTTTTGGTCTAAAAGAGCTGAAAAAGATGACTTGATATTTTAATAATATTGAATTGTTTATTTTAAAGGTTTGACTTGTGTCAGGTAGTTTGTATAGCAGCTTTTTGCACTTGGTCAGTAATTTTACCAAATTTACGGAATATTAGCCACAAACTGAGATGACATTCTTAGCTTTTACCTGAATTGAATGTTAATGAGGGCATAATAAATGATTTTGATTCTCACAGTTTGTTGCTCAGGCAACTTTGGCTTAAATTATATCATATCTTAAAAGGTAAATTGAAAAGTTCCAGTTTTGTCAAATGGCAATTCTTTTGAATGACTACTCAGGCTGTTAATTGCCCTACATTGTTTGTAAGAATTTAGTTTGAATATCCTCAACAAAGAAAAAACTAAGGAAAAAAAGTCAAAAGGCTGCTGTAAAAGTTCAATCAAAATTAAAAACTAACATGAAAGATTGATCAGAGTGTCTTTATTGTTTATTCTTTGGCACTGTTTAAATTTCCCATCTTTATACATGGAAACTTTCATCTTTATTAGCTGTTTTTAATTACTTGGTGATCATGTCCTTGCTTCATAATAAACAACTGGAGTAATTGTCTTTTACCATCTCAAATCAATTTACTAGATGGAGCACTTCTCTTGAGGGAATGATGTTCTAAAAAAGAAAAAGAAAACAGTATTATTACTCATCTGCTTTTCTGTTCACTGTATTTGGATTAGAATATTAGGAAAAGGGATCCCAACATCTCAGCCTGGTTAATTTTTTGTTATTAATACCGACTTAAACTTAATAATGGAAGTGGGTTAACATATTTAAATTTTATTAAAATTGCGGTTGTTTCCCCCAAAGCTCAGCTATTGTATTCTGTTGTGACTGCAACATTCTGATAATGAAGTGGCATACTTCATGCATATTTTGCTACTTCTCAATAAAGCTAAAAGATCTGTGTGGTGAAAATGATTTAATTACTTTAATTAGCAACTTAATGGTGTTTTGTTTTGAAACAGACCATTTTGTGCCCCCACCAGCTAATTTAAATGCTTTACTATTTTGTTAAAAAACTTTCCAAGTTTTTAATTAAATTTAATCATTCCTGGGTATTGTTTTCTGTGAACTAAAATTTGAAGACAGCTTTTCCAGATACATATTTGTAATTCTTTCTACAACCAACTCCATATAGACCCAACAGGTTGTTGCAAAGTCAATGCAGTGGGCAACTCTTGAAATAATAACATATAGATGCTTATTATATGCAGTCTTTACCCTCTCATTGAGAATAATTATTTTGAATACGGTATGCATTACACTATGTGTGATCCATAAAAAAAAATAGTAGTTTGTTGAAAAATGTTGAAATTGCTGTTATTTACAATTGTATGAAAACTAAGAAAATACATTGCTGCCCACCCAGTAAAATAGAAAAAAGCCACTGGATGGGCAAGAAATTAAAGCTGGCCCACATGGTAAATTATTCTTATATTACTGTTTAGTAGTAGTAAAATAAGAATAATGAAACTCAGCTGTTTTAATACTGTTGCATTTTGTTGAAGAAATGGAACAGTTTGGAAAGTAGGTTTGATGTCGTTACACCTGCTGAACAGTTTGATAAATAATAGGAATAATCTTAATCCTTGTAAGAATTGTATTCATTCATCTTTATTGTCAGTCTCACCAATAAGGTGTGGGGGACTTTTTGCTTTGTTTCTTATATATTTTCTACTAACTTTGCTGTTGGATTTACTGAAAATTTGTGCAATCTTCACTTCACTTCCTCAAGGCATCATTTTTTTAACTTTCAATTCCTGGCTCCAAATGTCATCATTCATTAAATTTTATTCAGTGACTTTCTGAAATTGTGAAGGCCTTGAAGCATTTAAAACTTGTAGATCTTACTAGCAAAGTTCATCTGTTTGCTGTTTACAGTTGAAATGAGATGGCCAATAAAAATGTAATGAAAGTGACTGAAAATGTAAGCAGTTGATAGCATTTACACTCTCTATTTAGATCACACTTGAAAGCCCAGATGTTTCAAAGTGATGTATGTGAACAAGATGTTTTCTTAGTCAATGCAATGCACTAGGATATGTACTATGATATGTGCATATGTGTGCTCTATGATATGTGCATATGAGTGCTCTGTGATATGTACATATGTGTGCTCTATGATATGTACATATGTGTGCTCTATGATATGTACATTTGTGTGCTCTATGACATGTACATATGTGTGGTCTATCATCTGTGCATATGTGTGCTCTATGATATGTACATATGTGTGCTCTATGATATGTACATTTGTGTGCTCTATGACATGTACATATGTGTGGTCTATCATCTGTGCATATGAGTGCTCTGTGATATGTTCATATGTGTGCTCTATGATATGTACATATGTGTGATGTGTGCTCTATGATATGTACATATGTGTGCTCTATGATATGTACATTTGTGTGCTCTATGATATGTGCATATATGTGCTCTACGATATGTGCGATATATGTGTGCTCTATGATATGTACATATGTGTGCTCTATGATATGTACATGTTATGTGTGCTCTATGATATGTACAAATGTGTGACATGTGCATCTGTGTGCTCCTAGGAATGGAGAGGAAAAGATTGGTAATGGAGGATATTGTTCTCACCACTCCAGCTCCCCTTCCTCACCCCTCATCATACCAACCTCAAATGAAAATTTTGGTCATGTCACCTGGTTTTCATTCATATTGTTAGTGTACCAAATTTTGTTAATTTTTGTTTTCTTTTTGCTTTCTTTAGAGTCACGGAGAACCATTGTCACAAGAAGCTGAAGCAGAGGTCGTAGCTAACTATCGCTATGTGGGAGCTACCACAAATATCCACCCGTACCTCTCCAAAATGATCAACTATGCACAACCAGTCAAGTTTCAGAATTTTGAGACCTCTGAAGGTAAACAGTCTAAACAGTAAAAAAGGAAACATAGTCAGTTTCAAGTTTTCCCCTACCCTACAGATTTTAATAGATTTCTCTTTACAAAGTGTCCTGCATTCCAGGAAGCCTTGCTAGCTGGTAAACATTAACTTTGTGTTTTCTGTCAGAGTTTATGTGTTAACCTACATTTTTGTCTGTTTTATTGCTTATATTAGATTACATATCATTTAACCTTTTATTTTTAGTTTTTTATCATGGTACACATCTTTTAATATCCCTCCCCCATATTGTCTCTTTCTTGTGAGTGCCTCAATGTCTTTATACGTCTTGTCTCTTTCCTCTTTTTTTTTGAGTTTGACATCTTTGAAACTCACAAGAGAAGATCTGTATCTTTGATAACCCAAAAAATTATAAGCAATTCATTTATGTGATTTCCTTTGAAGTTATATGTGATATCTTCTGATCGGTGAAGGATGTAATCATATGAGGGTTTTACCTGATTCAAAGAAGTTTACCCAATCTTATGACAGCTTCAGTTTTAAGCATCAGTTTAGTATTATTGACAGAGCATAAAATGGATATTCAATAAGAAGTGTCTGTCATTAGTTTAGACTTCAGATAGGAAACAGACGAAGAAGGAAAATGTTCCCTCCATGATTGTTTTTTTCTCTTTTCATTTTCTTTTTAGCATTTTTTGTCATGGATCCTTTCATTAAATGCTAAAATTAACCTTTAGAACACATATAATTCTCTCCTTTCTTCCCAGTAATTATATTAATGGTAATGTAAGTTTTATGGTATCGTTTTTTTTTTTTTTTTTTTAATCCTGTCCCATACTAGGTTAATTGTAAAGCAACTCGCCATGTTGCTTGGCCGAGGGAACATCTCATAATAAAGAACGTATTGTTAGTCTGTGGTTAAATTTTTGATCGTTTGAGATCAACTGCAATAACCAAATTACTAGACCTCATCATATAAATACTTCCTTGTTTGAAA
The DNA here is from genome assembly GCA_020650975.1 of Apostichopus californicus. Taxonomy (NCBI): domain Eukaryota; kingdom Metazoa; phylum Echinodermata; class Holothuroidea; order Aspidochirotida; family Stichopodidae; genus Apostichopus; species Apostichopus californicus. The sequence goes on from JAIPMN010002569.1 coordinate 13,450, forward strand.
TTCAATTGTAAGGAACCTCCTTATTAACTCACCTCTTGGGTTAGGATGGATCCCATTTTGTAACAAGATGTATTCTCCATTTAAATCAGAAATATTGTTTTGAGATGAATGTGGAATTAGGCTAGTAGAAATACTGAAAAAACACTCTGCAACAAAGTTTGTTAGAGCTAGTAGGATACATTTAGTTTTCAAAAGTTTCTTTTGTGCCAAAGCTTGGGAGTCAGTCAGCTTTGAACAAGTGCAATCACATTGTGGACAAAGCTTGATAATAACAGTCAACACATAAGGTTTAAACTATAATGTTGACCTGCTTAATACAGTAAGCTCTTGGAATTCATCCAAAAAAGATGTGTGTTTGTTTTTCTTGAAACTCTCTGAAGATTGGAGAGTACTTTGCCTGAAATATTATCTTGAAAAGGAACAACTGGTTATTATATATTGAAAGGAGTTGATACTGTCTGTTCATTTCTTGTTTTTGAATATTTTAAGGCAGAAAGATGATAGCGATATATTATTTCATATCTTCCAGCCTGAAACAAGAGGAATGATGCATAAATTAAATACAATCATGGAGATTATGATCCATAATTAAAGAAGCTGACAGAGATATGAACAGATAATATGTATATCTCCTGATTCTGTTTCAGGTTTCATGCAGCATTTGTACTTTATTACATCAGTGTACGGTTATGGTTATAAAATGTGACTGCAATCTTTTTTTTTATTATTAATATGTGTTGGTTGTTTTTAAGTCAGATGTCAAATGAAAGAGGATTGCTGCCCGAGATTAATATAAATAAAAAAACATGAGCTTTTAAGCAGTGTCTGTAAACTAGAATTTGATCTGATGTTTTTATAAGTTAACAAATAAAGTGTTTTGCAAAAGAAATGATTCAAAAGTGGCAATGAAGTTTGTATAGGTTATTCATGCTTGCATATGAACACATATCATCATAACTGTGTAATGCAATGAGTCGACTAGGAATTATGATGCGAGAGTTAATGTTTGTATACCACTAGTTACAACCGTAACATGGACTTTATTGGCAAAAGTGCAATTTGTCTATTATTTATACAGCACACAAATTGCCCAATTTCCCACCCCACCTCTTTTTCTTACTCTTTTCATATTTCTGATATCATATTATTCTTGTTGTCTGCATTATATCACTACTATTTTCTGGTTAGAATTATGACATTTTCTTCATTTTCAAGGTCTTAAGTATTAAATGAGAAAGATCCACAAATTTGTTTATCAGGTCTAAGGCTTAAGTTTGTGTTATTCACTAACCTTATTTTTTCTCTGTTTCTTTCTTGCTTTCTTTTTTGTGCAGAATTAAACCTTCATTTTCAGATGTCATCCTTCAATGAATCTGTTGGACTTGGCTACATCAAACAGCAGTGCATTGAATTTGTCAAGTATCCTTATAAAATTCAAACAAATTTATACAATTTCAACATTTTTTTTAATCATCATAGTATTATTTTTTTAGAGAATCAATCAAACTTTCACCCTCCTCCCCCTCTCCCCCCACAGCCAAAAAAGAAGAAGAAGAAGATGGAAATTGTTATAAGCCGATAGAAAATAACGGACTAGAATCTATGCCATTTGGTGACCTAGAGAGGGGTTTTTTCTGTTAACACAATATCCACAAGTCAATGTATTGTGTTCACATTGTTCATGTATTTATTACTCATCATTCTCTTAAAGTAAACCACATGACAGTTATCACATGAATACATTCAATGATTTATACATTCAATAAACCAAGTGTAATCAACATCTCAACCTTATTAAAACCGCTCTTTCTCCATACACTGTATATATTGAATACATAAACCTCACTGCTCCTGACAGTATATATATAAGGATCTAGACATACAGACTTTATAGAGGGTTTTTCTCAATTTATTTATAGTGGGGAATATAATTACCGCACAGTCCATGGATAATGGTTTACTTAAGAAAATGCTTTCAGCATTCATTCAACCACCTTGATAAACAGCACAACGTTATTAAGCTAATACATGCTTGTTTGACAAGCCATTAGCAGCAGCAGCAATTATGGGCAAAGAAAAGAAGAAAAAAACCCACAAGTGCATCCAAGATGATGAGTCCATATTAGATATAGCGCCTTGATTATTGCACACATCAAATGATGAAACATCAATGGTTCATAAAGAAGGTATTTGATCAGGGTGTGGCAGCTTGGAGCATTTTTTATTGATCAGGTTTATTAAAGCTATCATCCTCTTACCAAGGTTTAAAGTTCTCTTGTATAAAATACTAATATTTGTTTGACATCGGCTTGAACTTGGGAACTATTTACATATCACTTCAGCTGGACTTGATATTTGTAAGGAGGTTTAGGACTTTTCCTTGAAGATCAATTGTGGTCTGAGGATAGGCTTTATGAATCAAAAGGGTTTCAAACAACATTTTTTTAAGAATGCTGTAATATGTATTAACACATGACATTTGGCAAGTATTTCTTAAGTTTTTGACTAATACATGTTGTGTTTGAGCTGTACTCAATTTAGCTGAGTTAAAAAAAATAATAATAATAAAAAACATGTTTCTCTTCCAATCTTTTTCAAAAGGGAATTTCTCTTCCAAACTTTTCCAAGAAAGGAAGGAGAGATAATTTGTCTACTCAGATTGTAGGTGACAGTTCAAATTATTGTGTGTTAAAGTCTTTGAAACTTTGTCAAGTTGAGTGTAATCCACATAGATGGAGTATTTCTGAGATTATTTTTTATTTTTCAAATAAAATTCAAAGGAATTCAAATCACGTTGAAGGACATATTTTTTGACCATTTGCAAACCAAAAAAAGGGGTAAGGAAGTGGGGTGAAGATATTGGATGTGGATGGGGATGAGTATCAAGTTTTTTTTATTTTTTTATTCGGCCTTTAAACATGTATGTGTGACTCCTATTTTCTTGATTCCTAGATTCCCATATTTGTACCTTAACTTGTAATCAACAGCTACAATAAACGACAGATGAGTAGGATTTATCCTAAAGGAGCTCGCTATGACTCTAGTAATTTCATGCCACAGATCTTTTGGAATGCTGGATGTCAAATGGTAGCACTCAATTTCCAAACTCCAGATATTGGTATGCAATTAAACCAAGGAAAATTTGAGTACAATAATGCTTGTGGGTAAGTAAATACCATTGATAATTTTACCTAATCTTTTTGTTTACTTTTCCACATCTTAAAACAAAACCTATTTTAATTGGCAATATCTCATACTCACCTAATTTACAATGACATCTATGTTGTAATTAGGTGCAAATAGACTTTGCTTGTTGCTTGCTCAGCCAGAAGGTTAATGATAATAACTTTTCAACAGCAGCAGTAGAAATGGGAAACTTACGTGAAAAATTTGTAGGGCTTCAAGTTTATTGTTGTAAATGGGGTAATGGACTCTGAGTAATTAAAAACTTCTGATTGTTCAGAGTGTACAAGGTGGGCTGTGATTAAGAAATGAATTACAACAGATTGTTCTGGGTAGTTGGCTGGATGGATTTGATGGAGGTCTTTCAAAGGGAACAAGTGGGTTTCTGGCATGGCTAAGGCTTGAACAAAGTTGGAAGCACATAGTTATGTAATATGTATAGGAAACAACAGATTAATGTGTGTAATGTTCAAAGTTCTACGGTGAGAAAGATACTGAAAACTAGATGATTATAAAATTTGCTCAACAAGCAAAATTCATCTCTCTTTGACTTTTCATCGTAACAAATATTTTTAAATTTTTAAATAAATTCAGCTATTGTTAGTTTAAGTTTGCAATGGTGATGGTAAACATTCAGCTTGGCTGTGGGGCGGGGGTTGGGTGTTGTACATGACAATTATCTCTATCACATAGATCAATAATTACGTTTGGGTTTGTGTCTCCTTAAAGCTCACAACAAAGAAATGTTATTTCTTTTTTCATGATTGGTAGTTTCCTTCTGAAACCAGACTTCATGAGGAGACCAGATAGGACTTTTGATCCCTTTTCAGAGTCACCTGTGGACGGAGTTATCGCTGCAACTTGCTCTGTACAGGTAAGGTATTCAATGATGTACCTTGTAGATTTCTGTGTTAAAGAAGAAAGCAGATCAATTGTTTGCTATATTATAAAAGTCAAGCATGTCCTTCGTTATGGATTTATGTCATAATATACCATCCTTGGCAAATGGAACTGTAGACCCAATAATCAGTATGTATGCTTCTGTAGAGGGAAGACTACATAGCCTGAATTTCCTGTAGAATGCATGTAGTCTACATGTAGAATACAAGAAGAATACATGTAATCTACATGTAGAATACATGTAGTCTACATGTAGAATACAAGAAGAATACATGTAGTCTACATGTAGAATACATGTAGCCTACATGTAGAACATATGAAGAATACATGTAGTCTACATGTAGACTACATGTAGAATACATGTAGAATGCATGTAGAATACCATCATACCTATTCTTTACCAGGGAATAATTATTCACACTTTGTGTAGCAGTTCTGAAAGCTCTGAATTCTCTCATAAAATACTCTGCTTTCTGTGTATGAAAAAAACCCTGCTCTACATCTTTGGACTTGTATAGCTATTTGCTTATTTTGTATAGGATTATGCAATGTGATAAATTATTCCCTGTATCCAGTATAAAATACAGGCATTTTCTGTAGACTTAGCAAGCTTCACATATATTCATGAGAGTAAAAATAATGCAATATAACAGTAGCATTAAGCAAAATTCATGTTAATTGCCTATTATGTACAGTGTAAAATTATTGCGTATTTTTTAGACTTAGGAAACATGCAATATACCTTAGAGTAAAGTCAAGCATGAGGAATGAGAAATAAAGCCATACATATATGGTTGGATTGAGAAATACAGCTAGATTATAAAATACAGTCATATTCTGAAGTCTTAACATGTACACCATGCATTTCCATGAGAGTAAATATACGGTAGGATTAGAGTTTAAAATACAGAAATTTTCTTTAAATTCTGTAAAATAACCGATCATATATACCCTTAAGTAGTAGTAATTATACATATTTTGTAGGGTTAGGGGTGTAAGCTATTTTTTTCTGTTCAGTTCAATTAAGAATCTGTGATTCAGCATTGTGTTGCATATACCTAATTATGTTAGAACATGTCATCTGTGAACTTTCTACAACTTTTGCTGCTTCAGATCAATTTGTACACTGCAAGTAATCGGACACTTGTGATTGTATTGGTGATCGTATCAAGTCTGTAATAAGGTTTTATTTATATTACCACTGAGACAACTCAAGACATTTTGGAATACCCTTACAAAATGGTTTAATACATTGTGGGTTATATTACCAAATAGAGCTATAATGTGGAAATAAATGTTTAGCTTGAGAGTGTTGGTAACATGAGATTGTGTACATGTTCACAGCTGTATTAATTGCATATCTGAATTGAACAAATAACTTTGTTCCGTTTCACATATTCCCAAAGTGGTGATTGTCTGACTGTTCTGTTCCTGGAAACAGATTGATTTATCACTGCCTCAGTCAACCTTGATATCACAGAACAATTTAGTTATCAATGGTTTGTTTTCAATCAACCATTGGTCATTGGTCACCATTCACAGGTCATCTCTGGTCAATTTCTCTCTGACAAGATAGTTGGTTGTGTAAAAACAATTTAGTTATCAATGGTTTGTCTTCAATCAAACATTGGTCATTGGTCATCATTCACAGGTCATCTCTGGTCAATTTCTCTCTGACAAGAAGGTTGATTGTGTAAATACAATTTAGTTATCATTTGTTTGTTTTCAATCAACCATTGGTCATTGGTCACCATTCGCAGGTCATCTCTGGTCAATTTCTCTCTGACAAGAGAGTTGGTACTTACGTTGAAGTTGACATGTACGGGTTACCGACGGACACAATCCGAAGAGAGCACAAAACCAGAACTGTTCTCAACGACGGATTAAATCCTCTTTACAACGAAGAACCTTTTGTATTCAGAAAAGTAAGATTTTCTACAAACACTGATTTAATATTTTTTTTTATTTTGCTCTCAGCCTTACATTGTTCTTCATCAATTTGTTTTGGTCTGCATGTTGAAATGTCAAACTTCTATTTAAATGGTATCACCTTAGTGTTTATTCAAATAGTGTGTTTACAATGTGCATGGTGATTGCAAGGAAAGTTTACATGGAGCATAGCTCTTGTAAAGTTGACATCACTCCCTTGTATCTGTTTAAACCAATAATTGTAGGCTCTTCGAAAACTCAAGTTCACAGGTTGAACAATCAACTTCATTACATTTGATCATAGTTAGAGTTGTGTGGGTGGGGGAGGAATCTGGGAAGGGGAGGGATAGGGGAGGGAGGAGAGAGGGGAGGGAGGGGAGGGGCATATTTAACCCTTACTGAAGTCATTGGTTTACTCATCCTCGTATCTGTGTGTGTAAAATACAGCCCTCCTGTTAATTAATTCTGTCTGTTATTCCAGGTTGTTTTACCAGATTTAGCAGTATTGAGGATAGCAGTGTATGAGGAAAACGGTAAATTAATAGGACAAAGAATTCTTCCACTTGATGGTCTTCAAGCAGGTATCTATCACCTTACTCTCTTTTTAACGGTTATTATCATTTAATGAATTCAAATTTTTTTACAAACTGTGTGCCAAATCATCGACAGCAAGATTTGTTCTACATAGTTAAGAATCCTGCAATGAGGGACTCAGTAGTAACGACTTGTATCAGTAGTAGTATCAGTATTAGATACTAGTATCAGTAGTATTGGCTAGTATCAGTAGTATCAGTAGTAGTACCAGTATCAGATACTAGTATCAGTAGTATCGACTAGAGGTTACATTACTTCTTCACTCTATTGTTAATACAGAACTATGAATCTTATAAATCAATGAATAATGGAAAAACGAACTGGGAAATGTTAGACAATGGCAAAGAACAAGGAAATCTATGGCTAGATCGGAATTTGGACCAGTGACCTCTGGGTTAGAATCCTGTTCCAGCCATAAATTTCTTTACTCTCATTGAGAACTATGAATCAAACATAGTTATTGTTAATTATAAAATAATGCCCTTTAGAATACTTGAGGAAATATAACACAAAGTTATTGTTTATATTATAATAATGACCTTAGTTAAGAACTCTCGAGTGAAATATAACATATAGTTATTGTTTATTATAATAATGCTCTTAGTTTAGAACTCTTTGAGTGAGATATAACACATAGTTATTGCTGATTGTATTAGATCTTGTCAAAAGTTCTCATTTCCCTTGCCGTTGGAAATTTTGAATCAAACCCTGAAACATATCCATACCGGTGTGTTTCATCTTATTTTGAAAATGTAGGGAGATTGACACAATACCTTCTTGCTATTTAAAACTTGCAAATATCTTCAGGATTGGTGGCATTACTCTATGAAAACTTCCATCACGTGAAATTCCACTTTACCATGACATGCCTAGAAATCATTAAGCATTGTTAAAACGTACAATCGTTAACATTAGAGGGGAATGCTACAGCGTTCTCTCTATTAATAATGGCCTCCTTGATAAGATGACAACGTCCTATATCTTTTCATCGTCTTACAGGGTACAGACACATTTCATTGAGAACTGATGGTAACTTCCCTCTCTCGCTGCCGACAGTGTTCTGTTGTATTCAGTTGAAAACATATGTACCTGATGGATTAGGGGGTAAGTCAAACATATGTACCTGATGGATTAAGGGGTAAGTCAAAGAAGTAAAAGCTGATCAATTGCAAGTTTTCATATTATCATTACATTTCTTCCTTCTGTACTAACATCTATGAGTAAAGAGCTAAACAAAAATGGATTCAGTGGAAAGTGGGAGGGGGAGGTGGAGACAGAATGTCTGGCACCAGCTTGGGATTTTCTGAAAACTAATACTTTGTTCTAAAGGTCAAAGAGGTACCCCATTCCTCATATCCCCCTCTGCCCTGAGGTATCATATTTTAGCCACAACCACTCCTTGCATCAGTTGTCATTTATACACTCACCACACAACGATTCAGACCCTCTCCCCTCCACTCTCCTCCCCCCTCCCAACCCAAAAGAAAATCTTCTCGGCCTTTTACACTTAAGAGTCATAGAACTTTTTGCTATTCCCTTTATCCAAGTTGTGAATTTACATTTCTATTTATTAACACCTCTTAATGTTGAAAGTATAAGTAAAATATTTGCGAATCCATTATTGGTACCATTTGTTCCCATGACAACCTTTTATTAATTTGACTTCTTATTCTCTTTCAGATTTTGTGAATTTGTTATCAGATCCATTACAGAAATTATCCAGTTACGGTGTAGACGAGGTATGTCCATTTTCAGCCAGTTGGACCATTCTTACTACTCCTATGCTTATACGATTTCTATTTTTCAACCTTTTAATTAAAAAATCTGTCAATGGTCCAGGTTAATACTTAGCTTTTAATTTTGATGTAATAGTTTCAAGGTGAAAGGATTTAAACACAGACAGAACTTTTGTCTCAGCTAGTATTTTTTTTTATTTATGATTGAATGAATGTAGTAAAAGCAGCCTCATGAATTATTCATATATGGTAATTAAGGATCATTGTTGTTGTTTATCATTGGTTAGTCATGACTTGATTGGTGCGTACTAGGCAGTCTACCCTCCAATGTTTCTTTCAAATGATTTGATATGTTAAGGTTCTCTATTCTGGACCTCTTTGTGATAATTGACAATGTGCGGACATACAGTTATGCTTGCAGGGCTTCCTTTTAACGGTCATCTTGTGTGCTGGCTAAATAGGTTGAGAGCAATTAAAGTATTGAAAGATATCCTTGGGTTTGTCTGAGGGAACTAGTACATTTTAGTTATGCTGAGTCTGTTTGAACATTATGTGTTACCCTTGTTTCACACTGAATCTTTCACATTGAAAGCTGCATAGCATAAGTGTGAAAGTAGTATTAAAATGTGCAAGTTGTATGTACTGATCGCCCATACTACAGGTTTACTTCCAAATGTGTTAGACAGTGATGGCAGACTGTGGTCATGTGTATGTTCATGTTAATTGCAACATGATATTAAAGTCATATTTGAAACAAAATTCATTCTTTACAGAACGATATTGAGCAAGTGCCTCTCGGCAAAAGGCAGAATAGAAACCCTCAACGGACTGGAACGGTCTCTCCGCAAACCACATCTCCATCTTGTACCCCCGGTGCTCCACCACTAATACGTGATTCTAATTCATCTATACTGACAGACAGCAGAGACAAGGAAAAACGTAAGCTTTGTCTTCATGTCATGAAGGAGGATTTGACTATCTGCATCCTCTGTCTATAGTACACTAGCTGCAAGTCATGATACTTTAGAATGATGTTTAGAATTTTACCAATGTATTCATGATAATATAAAAATACTTGAATAATAGAAAATATAAAAATAATGTAAAATATTTGAATTTCTGTGATTTTGTGTTTGGTAAATCCTGACAGAAGTCTGTCCAAATGCAAATATTTATTGTTTAGCAAAATTTACTATTATCTTAACTTTTGCTCACCCCCGTAACACAAACCCTACCCCTTTTTTTTCTAAGTCCTTTTTAACCAGTGTTTGGGTTTTTTCAACTTCAATTCGAACATGGCAGGGGCTTCCACTTCAAAGGTGTAAGAACTTACTCCAATGGCTTCAAAAGTGGTACAAAACATAAAAGTGAACCATAATTTACAAGACAATGTTTACCTAATTCTCGTATTTTATAGTTCAACATAAATGATACAGTAGTAATTAAATGTTGTTTTTATATTCTCTTCTGTTTACAGTTGTTCCGCTGGTCACCTCTGAAATGCTGAAACAGGAAAAAAATTACCAAAAACTCCTCAGGAAGCAGCAAAAGGAATTGGATACCTTATCAAAGAAACATTCCAAAGTGAGTCAATGGTCTGACTTTAAGGATCATGCCTCTAGCAATCCATTACAATAATCCTTGCACATGTCCCACCAGGCCACATCCTGTGTTTCTTCCTTATGAGAAGCCTATACACTCAGCAGACCTATACACAGTCACAAATGAGCAGTCAGATGATATGTAGCCTATTAAATGATTCATGGCAGTATTAAACAGTGTTTGCCTTAAATATCATGCGTGAAGTAGGCTAGGGAAGATGTACATCTGTTATGGAAAGGTCGTTGACTATTAGTGTTGATTTTGTTTTTAAGGAAAACAATCTTTCAGATGGAATGAAATGGAAATTCTCTTGATATGGATCTTCTGATGTGATACAAGCTAAAGACATGTTTTGAACTGAAATATTTTTCTTGGCTGCAGATTTTTGCAGAGATAATAGAGCTATTTACAATGTTTAACCATTACATTACATACTTTCTGTGTCATTTCTTGCACATGAAGCAAATTGCATTGTTCAACATGCACATGGTTTACTGTGTCATGTCAAATAGACAATCTTGTCTTGTGGCCTTATAGCTGCCATAATGTTGACAAAATGATGAGAAAGTAAAGGAAATTCTTTGCGAAGATTGTCATATCTTTCTTGACGATTCCTAAAACGAGAGAGTTCTGTCCATTGTGGTGATGTACAGACATCGATCAAATTGTTATAGTCTATAGTGTGCATTTGTTTAATGAATATCCTTACAAAAATGAATGGTTATGTCAAAGTAACACATTTCAACAATAACTGATGTAAACAACCTTGAGTCCCAAAGATAATACAAAAATCAAGATTAAAAATAAGAATTGTTTCGTACTTTAACAACACCCAAATCGCCAGGTGTTCTAGACTTTGTGTGAGAATATTTCATGTCTCTCTTAATCAGGTATGTAATGTAAATTCCCTGTTTTGAGTTTTTTTGAAACGCAAAGTTGTCTGCTTCCGTTCTGCATATATATGGCATGTATTAAGAAGCACACAATGGTTTTAGCTTAGTACAGAACAACAGCTATGTATAAACTAGTGTTTACACGGGTCCAAAAATCGGGAACCGGGTACCCGAGAGCTGTTACCCGTCGGGTATCCGGGTACCCGGAAAAAAAATGTTACCCTCGTGTATCACAATTTTCAAGAAATTACATATTGGATGCTATAATAAATGAATTATATTCTCTACTGTCAATGGGAAATCTGCCTAACCATCGGTTTGCAAAAAAAAATCACACTTTGAGTAGGATTCGGGTAATAAATTAGGAACCGGGTAGTATCGCGTCGGACGGGTACCTTCGTTATTGCTGTTATCTTCGACCACATGGAAGCCTATCAACACACTAAGTCAATGGGAAGTCTGCCTAACCGTCGGTTTGCAAAAAAAAAAAAATAACACTTTGCGTAGGATTCGGGTAATTAATTAGGAACCGGATAGTATCGCGTCAGGCAGGTACCTGGGTACTCGGATAACCCGTGCAAACACTAGTATAAACCATAACCAAACATGAAAATAGACACACATGTCTGAAAGTTGAATATTGACATGATCTGTTGTCTGTTGTAAAATGAAACTCAGTGCATAGAAATCTTTGTTGTAACAAAGTAAAAGAGATATTTATCATAAGAGCTAGAAAAGTTGACTTGTTAAAACCTACCTCATTTTATCTACTAATGTCCAATCTCATTTATTATTTTATTATCATTTTTTTAATTCTTTACAGGATATGACTTATCTTCAACGAAGCCATTGCTTGACAGTGGACAAGTTAGTGGCCTACCATGATAGAGAAAAGCAATTTAAAGAGAAAAGCCTTGAAAAAGCAATTAAGAAGAGAGGGTGAGTGATCAATAACACATTAAGATATATATTTCTGGTGATTTGAAGTAATGTTGGCATGAATTAATTCTAGTTTTTCACAACTTCAAGTAGGTTAGGGATTTCTCTTTGTTGTGAGGATATATATGGAGGAGTCATCAAATTAGATTCAGGACACTGTGGTACCACCAACACTTCAGGACACTGTGGTATCACCAACACATCTGGACCCTGTGGGTGTTCAGGACACTGTGGTATCACCAACACTTCAGGACACTGTGGTATCACCAACACTTCAGGACACTGGTATCACCAACACTTCATGACACTGGTATCACCAGCAATTCAGGACACTGTGGTATCACCAACACTTCAGGACACTGTGGTATCACCAACACTTCAGGACACTGGTATCACCAACACTTCAGGACACTGTGGTATCACCAACACTTCAGGACACTGTGGTATCACCAACACTTCAGGACACTGTGGTATCACCAACACTTCAGGACACGGAATAGCAATGGGATGTTCAAACCG
>JAIPMN010002570.1:0-11970 GCA_020650975.1 Apostichopus californicus
CTGCAGTTGTAAACTGATGTACGTATAGTGCACGCTGTTCATTGTTAGGCAGTCTAGAAACGGGGCTTTGCCGAACGTAGTTTGTTTCATAATATCGACAGTTTTGTAAACTGTTAAACTTTTTAACGATTGTAAGACAAATTAAATCTCTTTTCATTTTATCACATAATATAGCTACTCTAACTTGTCATTTTAAAATTTTCATCAGTTTCGTGACAATTTAAATTAAAAAAGTTGTCAGTATTTTGAATCCTCAACTGCGAATTTTTATCGCCAGACAGGCAAAAATACTAAATTTTTCCGGGGGCCTTTGCCCCTTGACCCCACAAGGGGTTCCACCCCTTGACCCCACCGGGGCCCTAAGGCGGGCCCCTGGACCTCATGCCATTATGCTCGCACGCAACACATGCTAGGTGTGTTCGCTGCGCGAAAACACCGGTGGTAAACCGGCAGTTGTTTTAAGTGTGTTCGCGAACACACTAAAAACAACAAGGAAAAATTATCGAAATATCGCGATAATTTTTAAACTATTTATCGTGACGTTAAAAAACAAATATCGCCCAACCCTACTGTAAATCCTTAATGCTATTTCAGGAATCTGAGAATATCTTCCTGTTTATGTAATCAGTTCAGTCTATGTCTCTCTGATTCTTGAAGCTGACTGTAAATCCTTAATGCTATTTCAGGAATCTGAGAATATCTTCCTGTTTATGTAATCAGTTCAGTCTATGTCTTCCTGTTTATGTAATCAGGCAGTCTATGTCTCTCTGATTCTCGAAGCTGATTGTAAATCCTTAATGCTATTTCAGAATCTGAGAATATCTTCCTGTTTATGTAATCAGTTCAGTCTATGTCTCTCTGATTCTTGAAGCTGACTGTAAATCCTTAATGCTATTTCAGGAATCTGAGAATATCTTTCTATTTATGAAATCAGTTCATTCTATGTCTCTCTGATTCTTGAAGCTGACTGTAAATCCTTAATGCTATTTCAGGAAACTGAGGATATCTTCCTGTTTATGTAATCAGTTCAGTCTATGTCTTCCTGTTTATGTAATCAGTTCAGTCTATGTCTCTCTGATTCTCGAAGCTGATTGTAAATCCTTAATGATACTTCAGGAATCTGATTATATCTTCCTATTGATGTAATCAATTCAGTCTATATCTCTTTGATTCTTGAAGCTGACTGCAAATCCTTAATGATACTTCAGGAATCTGAGGATATCTTCCTGTTTGATGTAATCAGTTTACTAAATCAATCTTTAATGCTATTTCAGGGATTTGTTTGATCTAATTACTGTAGTTCATTGTACACCTCTAAGTTGAATTCTTGAACTTAACTGTAAATCCTTAATGCTCTTTTCAGGAATCTGTTGATATTTACCTCATAATACAATCAGTCCAGTCTCGATGCAGTGTATAATGCCATTAACGATCGTTTAAACTGACCATGTCTGAAAATTTTATCAAACTGGTCAAATATTTCCCAAAATTGTATTGCAATCGATCCAATTCAGAGGCAGGTTGGTTAGATCGTTTTGCCAGATGATTTCATCCTATTTCAAGCATCCTTTTTTGTCTCCCATGAAATTTTTTACCCCTCTGTGAGAAATTATTCTGGAAAGGATATCAACTCAAGAAATGTTTCAAGACTCTCAGGTAAAAATTTAAAATATTTCAGAAGTTGTCAATAATGTGAGGTGATCTTGGAACCACAGGTTCCTTTTTCCCCGATATCTATATTTGTAATTTGTTTAATGGGTGCGGTGCATCAACAAAGTTTGATACCATAACGACTGTTGTCTGTGGTAATGCTAGCGTGATCAAGAGGTGTGTCGCTAACAAGCAAGAATGTGTGTGGGTTGTTAGCAGTGTTTCCTGTACACAGGTCTCTCTGTATTAGAGCGTAAGGTACAAAGTGTTTTCTGAGCCTTACCTTGTGGAAAAAAAAAAAAAAAATCTTTTATGCCGATTGTTGTTAAAGCTATTCTTTCTGTGTGGTGGTGATTTGGTATACTGTAGTTTGAATTGTATAGGGTTCAGTTTTTACAAAAGGTCTTTTATCCTCGCCATGGCAACCAGCAGTCTGCAATCCCTTTTCAATAGTGTTTGAGCGAAAATCATTGTGTGGAAGGTCATGGATTTTACTATTCACCAGACTTAAGCTCTAGCCTGTGCCAGACACAGGAATGACACAGATTGAAAAAAAAAATGAGAGAACTAAAGGTTTAATATTGGTAGTCTGGTCTGGCATATCTGGTGAAGGGCAGGTTCCTGTAAATTAGAGTGCAATGCCTCAGTCCTTAGTCTACACAGTATGCATCATAAAACCATTATAAATGATGTGACCAGTAATATTAAACTTAAAGGATGACTTGATATGTTAAACCGAACTGCTAACAGTCCAGGTTGTAGTTTTATAGAAGATTTAGTTTTTGAGAAATTACCCTTTAAACAACTGGTCCATCAATTAAACCTGACTGGACTTTTTAGGTTAGTGCTTATGATGCAACACAAAGCAGGTTGTTACCTTTGAATTATGAGAGAACAAATGGTTTCAATGGCAAGGATTGAACTCTGAGATCAACAATCCCTAAACAGGGGCATATTCACCCTATGGTAGGGGGGGGTGGTGAGTCCAGGGGAGACAAACCAATAGACATAAGGCATATTCACCCTGTGGGAGGGGAGGCATTAGTCTAGGGGAGACAAATCAATAGACATAGGGCATATTCACCCTGTGGGAATGGGGGGGGGACTTGATTCCATAGGATGCAAACCTATAGACATAAGGCATATTCACCCTGTGGGAGGGAGGGGCGTGAGTCCAGGGGATGCAAACCTATAGACATTGGGCATATTCACCCTGTGGGAGGGGAGGCATTAGTCCAGGGATACAAACCAATAGACAAGGCATATTCAGCCTGTGGGAGTGGGAGGCTTGACTCCAGGGGATACAAACCTATAGACATAGTGTGTATGCACCCTAGGGGAGTGGGAGGCATGAGTCCAGGGATACAAACCAATAGACATAGGGCATATTCAGCCTGTGGGAGGGGGGGGGCAAGACTTCAGGGGATGCAAACCTGTAGGCATAAACAATGAACTTGCAAAAATTGTGATTTCATCAGCACCTGGTAAAGGCAAGGCAATAGTTGTTTATATGCTAAGGGGTGTGAGTAGTGGAAAGGCTAAGAAACACTGTCTTAAATTGAGGGGATCCCATCTTCTATATGAGTATCACATGGTATCGTCAGGCTATTGATTTCTCACAACCCAAATGCATCTCTTATACACATACTAATGAGTTTGCACATCTGCGATAAATTTGAACCAGACACCTTCATTCATGATATCGAAGCACATCCAAGCTGTCACAGACACTGATTTATTTATAAAAGACTTTCCAAATTTTAAATGTATTAAAGTGATTTTAAGGTTGAATTTGATGAAAAATTTATCAGCTGAACCTCAACTATTCAGCATGATGGAACAGCTTCATGGGTTAGACATAAACAACACAGACATTGCCAAAATGCCTTAATCAGTAAAAGTGATTTAGTTTTAATAATAAAATCTACTTGAATTTAATGAGTATGGGAAAACCTACCTTCAAATTAACTAATTTGGAATTTATTCATTAGGAAAAAAGACTACACATAAACTTGAGCAGTCTATGTTTGCAAAATTGTCTTCTAGCAGCTTCCAAATCCCTTACAATTAAAGATTCCTATGGCATTGGGATATCCGAAACCAGACATAATTGAGGCAAACTGAGGAATGGACCGTGTAAAACTTTGCCATTACTGTAGGTGACCATTTGAAGTTTTGTAGCATACTTTGGGGTAGTTACAAACAATATGGAATCATATATCTATTTACCCTTTTGCTGTTAATATTGTATTGAACTTTCTCAAATCTGAAATTATAACTGTTAAAGGGGAAATAAACCCTAGAATAGTTTTCTGCTTACGGAATACCGTTTTGCAGTACGCTCTTTTTGACAGAAGCAACACAAATGCTTGAAGACATTTCTTTCAACCTTAAAATGGATTTAATCGTCACCCATGGCATTCCCCTTTCTTTTTGAATTCTGACAGTTCACTCTTGTTTTGTGATGTAAGTGAGCCACATATCGCATTTCGACACGTATATTCACTACATGCCATTCACGATAACTAAGGCAATATCTAGTAAAAGTTTCTTCCGAAACACTTTCCGGGCTCGGAAATTTTTTGAAAAAAAGAGAACGTGGATGCATTTGGACTTGAATGCTTTCAAATTGTGCCTGAATTTACAATGGAGGAACAGAGATAACGAGACATAGAGTTTGCTAAACAGATCACATCTGTGGCTGACACTGGCAGTTACTATATGATGCTAGTGTACTGCCAACTCTAAGTACAATTCTGCGACGGAGGGGCAAGCCTGGTGCTCTTGTGCCTTTTGTACGTTCTCATTTCTCGTCAGGAATAACATAATATCGTTTTCCCTTCCCTGGTCCTTCCTCACCTCTCCTGTTAACACAACCAAAAGCTTGGTACTCCTGCATTTTGCACTAACTTCCGAACAATCTCAGAGAGCTAGTGTCAGTTCATATGCAGAGAGGGGAATTGTCTTACAATGTGGTTCGCTGACGTCAGTTTTGTAGTGCCCTTGTTACATAATGGCCACCAACACAGTAGGTTTTGGAAAAAAATTTAGAAAATTCCTGGAAATTTGGGGAAAGGTAGTTACGACTAGTTATTTCACAGAGGGTGTAAGAATAATAGTCTCTACTATGAGGTCACTGAAAAACCCCAGGGTTCATATCTCCATAACATTTTGAAATAGCAGATATCAGGTTTGTTCATTTTGTTAATCATCAAATACATAATTAATACTGAGAATATTGTTTATCAGTGACAACTTGTTCCTCTTTGCATAGCATCTCGTATGTAAATGATTCACTGAATTGAAAACAAGGATGGTTTAATACAGATGAAGTTAGGATCAGGAAGTTGTGAAGGAAGCTACATGCTGAATTACATAGTATATATAGTACATAGTATATAGAGCTTGCATGATAGGGTATAGAGTATTTGTCTGTCATACATTCTACTATATTTCAGTTTTAACAATAAAGGTTTCACTTTGTACAGGTTGTTTCAGTCTGAGGTTACTATCTGTTTGCTTAAGTACAGTTCTAGGTGCGTGATAAGCTAGCAGCCATGAGAGAGATTGAGTCAATATGAGTGTCTGCTCAGAGTCCAAATTTTCCCGGTAATCAAGGTTTCTGAACTTGATAATGATTGCGGCTGTTAAACTAAACCGAAACTGCGAGCTAACTGTGTCAATAGTTACCCTTGAACATGGGAACATCAGGAAAGATAAGATAATATGTTATATACAATTCTTTTTCACTCCCTCCTTTTTGTTCAATATTTGTTTTGCCCCATATGATGGGTCAGGTTGCCATAGTAACAGAAACAATACTCCCACTGTCCCACCCAAAAGAGAACCTGCCTTCAATGTTCACGGTTTCTAACCGTTATTTAATATTGCAAAATTATGTACATTGCAATTTTCTGTTCGATCATAACTAGAAGTTTCATCTTAACATAGACCTGGGCCTCCTCGGGAGAAACGGACTCACGACCTCTGACCTATGCTTATCTTGTTAGTGATATCAGGATACATCTACATTGCATGCAAATTGTTTGGTGTTCTTAAGTTTGTTTCCTCATGTAAACTAGGTTCAATCAAGTACAATAGCTCATTCTTTTTATAGCTTCTGGGAGTTACTAATAGTTGAACTTTGACATAATATTTTACTAATATCATTGCCTCCCAGGACAATGTGTAACAAGGTAACCTTCTCAAATGGCAACTACGGTAATATGTTACAGTTTTGCACTTTTAATTGTCCAGACATTGTGAGTATTGCGAGTTGTATTAAAGGGACATGGTACGATTAAAAGCATTGTTCTTGAAAGAAATAAGATTGGATCAGCCTTCCAACACGTATCAAGTCTGGTTCATCAGTTATGTGTGTGTGAGAGGGGAGGGTGGAGGGCAGGTTCATACTGTCATTTACTATTATCTCTATTCATCTTAATCACAACACTGAAAATTCAAACTATTACAAAAGGAGTTTTAGCAATTTTCTTCATAATGATATTTCTTGATAATATACCGGTAGGTCTGCCAAAAGGCAGCATTGTTGCTATGCAACTGACAGTTTGTCGTTCTGCCTATCCCTCCCTCCCCCATCCCCCTCCCCTACTTATATCATAGTGGGGTGGTCTTTCTCCATAGGATTGCTTAATGGTATGAGCAGAGAGTCACAGTCAGTGGCCAGATAGTCATGTATATGCATGATCGAGTTTGACTTAAAGCGTAATCCATTTTCCAACGGATTCGCTCAGCATTTATAAGCACATTGATTTATTTATGTAAAAGTCTTGTGAGTATTCCTTGATGTCCCATAAAGTGTATTAACCTGTAAATATCCTCAAAATCACACACCAAGTTCCAATTCTTTTATGCGAAGGAGGCTTCAAGGATTGCAAATTAACATAAATATTTCAGCTTGGGGCATATGTAATGGCAAGAGAATTTAAGCTGCAAGCAGGTACTATGAACACAATGTTGAAGTTATGTTCCATGTGGAATAGATCTATTTTTGGTTCAAGTATCTCTCTATCATTTTCTTTCTCCACCTGTAAACTCTGACCCCCTCAAGTTTTATGTGTTACAACCTTTGATTTGATATCTGTGTTATACAAGATTAGCCCATTGTAGATATTTTATCTAAAGTACACCTAACCCTTCAACTGCTCCCATATAGAAGAACTAAAGCCTAGATGTAAAAAGACAAACTTTTATTAATTTATTAATGGCTGAGCTCTGCTGAGTCTATCATTGTTGTACAACCCAAAGGCCAGTATTACAAGCACTCCTCGACAAGCGACGACGAGGGTAGTTTCGATTCTGTTTGTTGCATGTTGTTTGTACTTCCTGTAGGCATGCAGGTATCCTGTACTAGTACACAGCTGTGTTGCTGGCTGCACGCTGCCACGAGACTCTCTCGTTGAGCTGTATGACAGAGTAACTCCTCGTAGTAGCTGTGGGTTATTAGTATTCACCGAGTCTGTAGTAAAGTAGTAATAGTACTTCTATCAGTGTTAAATTATGGCAGGGTTGATGCGAGGATGCGAGGATGGGAATGGTGTGAGTCGAGTAGATGGTTGCAGTTTAGATATGTGCTGATCTAGTACCCACATTTGAGAAAATGGGTATGAAGAGAAGATAAAAGATGCTTGAGAAACTTTATTCTAACCGGTGAGGAGGAGGAAACTCACAGATGAAGGATGGTAAGCAGCTCATTTAGGTTTGTAAGTCAATTGAGTTTTAATGCGAGCAACTCATTCAGGTTTCTAGGTTAATAGCTTAGAATATATAATCTTACTATCTTTGTCTTAGCCATGATGAGACATACAGTATATCATACATATAGACTTATCACTTTGTGCAATGGTCTTGCTCTGAGTCAGTCTGAAATTTACACATCAAACAGAAGTTTGCAGATCTGAAAGGGGGTGACTTTTTTCATTTCATTTTCTTCATCTCCTTACTGTACCTATCTGTCAGCTCATTTTGCAAGAAACAATGTTTTAGTGTAATCAGTAATGGTCTGTGCACATACAGTACTTACTAGGAAGTTTCATGTCATAAAGGAACATAAACATAGCATTGTTAGGAAATAACACACTGACCCACCACGCCTTGCCATCCCACCCCATCCTAATAACCCACTGACCCACCACTCCCTTCCATCCCACCCAATCAAAATAACCCACTGACCCACCACTCCCTGCCATCCCACCCCATCCTAATAACCCACTGACCCACCACTCCCTGCCATCCCACCCCATTCTAATAACCCACTGACCCACCACTCCCTGCCATCCTACCCCATTCTAGTCTATACCATGTAATGCTAGTGATAAATGCAACCGTGGTGCATTTGGTTGGTATTCTATTAATTTTGAGTTTTCTGTAGCTTTCTCGAAAATGGTTTGCGCAAACCTTAACCATGTCTTCTTTTACTGCCCACAAGTATTTATTTGAAATCTGAAGCAAATAAAGCTTGATCTTTTTATTGGTATGACAGTCTAAACCATGTGTGGACTCCAACACTATTCAATATAGACTAAGTATAGAAGAAGGCTTCAGATGGTCATGGTATATACGGCAGTGTAGAGTCATATCGTATGTGAGAGAATTGTACGTCGGTGGCAATGTGCAGATTTAGGACATTTCCAGTATCCTAACTATAACTAGTAGTACATTTTGCTTGAGCCTAACCATTAGCGCTAGGATAGAGTATCATATGGCCTGACATTTGAGCAACTATCGCACACCTTGGAAAAAACAGGAAATAGATTGCCCTTCAACTTATCATTGTCAGTCAGAGATTGGCCTGACTTTGTATTCTGTGGTTGTAATATAGTGACTCGCAGTTATTTCCTACTAATGGTCATGTTAAATGCTTCTGGAGAGATGTACAGTAATCAAGCCCCACAGCTCCAAAGATGTTACCACTCTGTTAAACCAACTACTAACATGATAATTCACCTTTGAGCATGTCACTGGGAATCAGGGACACCTGCCTATGATATGTTAACTTACAAAAACAGGCTTGAAATGCGTCCTTGTATTGTCAACTAGTACATCTTTAATGTGACCATTTGAAATTGGATCGACAATTTTTGCAAACTTGACAAATGTTTCTAAAAATTTCTTAAAAAATTCTGTTGACCAATTTATGACTCCCATCTAGATTTTGTTAACCACTTGAAAGTTTAATGAGCAGTAGTTATTAAATGGCTCCACATGGTTATCTATAGTTCTAAGCCTTGAGTCACCTTTCAGGCAATAATCACATGAACTAAAATTTCAATTTTGTTGTTTTATGTTTTAATAGTTATTTGAAGTGAAGCATGATGATTTTGAGCTCATGAATTACATTGTTTAATTGAATTTCAGTATCAAATAGGTTTTAAAAATATACTTCAAACTCATCTAAACATCAGCTGTTACACTAAAATCTGCAGCTGTTAGCACATTAGTAAAGTCTGACCGCGGTAAGTTGTTTTTCCTGCTTTGAGCAGATAGCCTTAACTTCTGCTTCTAAAGTTGTTTCTCTAGTTTAAGAAGATCAAAACTGTCGTGCAATCTATAGGAAATACACCCCACTCATTCTCATGAGTGAGCTTTCCAAAGACCAGCTAATGTTCTTGTTGTCAAAAATAAAGAATTTAAAAGGTCCTGGTATTAATCTGCTTTCACTTTCAACACCTTCAGTTATTAGCTTTCTTTACGGGAAAACAAAATCACATGTTGTTTGGCTTATGTTATACAGGAAACCTCCTTTTCCGACTCCTTCGTAGAGATGTCATCAGTCAATTTCAACGTGTCTTCTGCGTCCCTGCAGAGTAAATTATGTGCGTACCCAATGCTTAGATATATACATTAGCTCCGACGGAATAGTGTTATCGTGTTTTCAGTTTCGGCCAGTACACACAGTGCTTATCGACCTTAGCTCGCCAGAATACCTACAATTAAAGATTTGGTGACAATTTCAAATCATAAAAATGGAATTCGTATTTGGGACTACCTTTCTGCTTTTCACTTTGTTTGTTATATTTTCGGCAGCGGCGTCATGTTGAATACATTATATATATAGTTGTCAATTCTGTGTTTGTCTATCAAAGACAATCAAAGTATATCAGTTAAACTGTACACAGTACTATAGCATTTACCACTGTCTTTTGTGATAAAGGACACTGTCATGACTTTTGGTATAAAATTGGTCACCTGGCAAAAAAGAAAGGAACTCCATGGTTCTTTGCTGGTGTAGAAATGTGGCGATGGTTTTCCCTTCTTTACCGTTATAGCTTTAAGTTTGAGATATCATAACCTATGTGACTACTTTGCAGACAAGAGTCTCCGGTATAGTTACAGGTTCATTGGTTTAAGGTGGAGGGTTATAACTGCTCCATTCTGAACAAGCCATTTTTTGCACATAATTGAATACATCCTTCACTTAAAGTCATTATATTTATTTGGTTGCAACCATTAGGCTGCTACTTAATTAGAAGGTTAATAATCAACTGTTCAATTAAACCAAGGAAAGTTGTGTATCCCAAAAACTTAAAGTTATTGTTTTTTGGGGCGTTTTGGTTTTTGGGTTTTTCATTTGCATAATTTTGCATAATTTGATAATTGCTGGTAGTATTTTGATGGGCTAAGATAACAGATTGTATTTTCAGGTATCTTTCCATTGAAGAAATATCATTGATTGAGTATGCAGCGAGCAATACATAATGACAAGTACAGCAGCCAATACTACTGTAAAATAAAGTTAATCTAGTTATAGCACCCTACTTTAGTGTTAGAAATGACTAAAAAAAGATATTTCTGCTAAGAGGGAGGCTTTTAAGTTGCTCCTTTAGGTTTGAAAATGAATGAGCCTAAAGTTGATAGAGGGCGCTGTCCTTTCTATCTAGTTAATACTGTACAGGCTGCTGACCCTGAATGCAGATCATGACATCGTGAGTAGATCACTATAAATATAATTCATTGTTATTGAAGAAGAGATCTTCTGAAACATATTGTCAAGATTCAAGGCAGACTAATTGTTCAAAGCACCTTAACTTGTGTTTTCTTATACACACTGTATTTGTTCGGCCATACTGTACAAATGAGTGAAACCTAGATGGGGTGAGGGAGGGGAGGGGGTGGGGTGGGGTTGCTGTAACTTCATTCCACCAAGACCTTTATGATTATTGTGACAGAGACTTTCCTGTGACATTGAGATCTATATGGACCACACCGTATGTCACTTCCCTAATATTGAATTGTACATTCATTAAGGCTGAGAGGCAGATGGTGTTACATAATCATGGCCAGGTTTGTATTGACCCACTCTGATCCTCTTGCCTCTGCTAAAATCTTTTATATTGATCAGTTCAATACCCAACAGTATCACTCATGCCAAACTTACTAGTACAGTTTCTTTGTTATGCAGTCTAGTACTTTGTTAAAAGGCTCTTCCTATACTTTTATTTCAAATTTCATTTCTTTCTTTGCCTTGCTTTTCTTTTTTTTTTACAGTGAGCAGTGTTAGTATTAGGAATCTAGAAAGCCAGCTGGTTAGATTCATGAGTATCATTCTCTCTTGAAATTGCCAAATAATCAGTGAATTTGATTTTGTTTTCAAAATTTCAGTACAATCAAAAAGCAACTTGTAAAAGTTCAATGATTTTGTACTTTTAGGTCGCAGTTTGAAGTGAAATGTGTCTAGTAACGTAAATTAATGTTACTGATTATCAAACAGCAGCATATGAAATGAGCAAAATCTACTCAAATAGCTGTACTAATCAAACCAATTTGTATAATATGGACACATTAATGGGATACCACACTTGTAATGTACAACAACATTAGTAGGAGTAGCAAGAGCCAATGAGTAGGAATAGAATGAGCTTTGACATGTATGTATACAACAACATGGTGTTGAATATGAGTACACATCCAATGGTTTGCATAGAAGCGAACATCCATGGTGTTGAATACTAGTACACATCCATGGTGTTGAATATGAGTACAAATTCATGGTTTTAAATACTAGTACACATTCATGGTGTTGAATACTAGTACACATTCATGGTGTTGAATATGAGTACAAATTCATGGTTTTAAATACTAGTACACATTCATGGTGTTGAATATGAGTACACATCCAATGGTTTGCATAGAAGCGAACATCCATGGTGTTGAATACTAGTACACATCCATGGTGTTGAATATGAGTACATATTCATGGTTTTAAATACTAGTACACATTCATGGTGTTGAATACTAGTACACATTCATGGTGTTGAATATGAGTACAAATTCATGGTTTTAAATACTAGTACACATTCA
>JAIPMN010002570.1:15405-48958 GCA_020650975.1 Apostichopus californicus
TTTTTTTTTTTTTTTTTTTTTTTTATTGATGGATGGCTTCACATTGATCTCTGAATTTTTTTGATTTAGGGATATCGAATTATGTCTTATTCTGCTTGGTTTGGTTAGGATGAGGCAATGTTACAGCCTAACACAGCTTACATCTATAAGAGGATGTAGTGTGCTATTAAGATGTAATACAACTTTGGCATTAATTCTCATGTTACAGTTTGTCCAACTGTACCAGTAGCAGGGTACCAAAGGTACAGATGTCTTTGACATTCTGAAAGTAAGTTAGGCAGCCTAACACATTAGCAATATGAGGGTTTGAACCTATGCTTAAATTAAAAATGTTCCTATTTGCTGCTAACTTAATAATTTGGTTGCAAAGTTACAAACTGTACATCACCCATTGTACGTATTTGTAGCACAACAGTCAGTCATAAGTGTTCTGTACTGTATACTCGGGCAGGTCTAAATTTATTTAATATTTTAACTTTTCACTACAATAAGTGTCCGATATCTCTGCCAATTAAATCTCTCTGTCATTAAGCTTCTCGTCGCTGTTGGTTACGTCAGTCTCTCAAATACTTCTGTCATCACCAAGCAATCAAATTTCATGGATAAGGCACCACCAGCCCACCATAAAGTGCCTATCAATTGTTTTTACTTGAATTGTCTTTGCCTAAATTATAAATATCTAGTGTTGGTGCATGACTACAATTAATTTCCAATATTTAACTTGGAAAGATGAGTTGTTTTAAAGAGCAAACTGTTTTGACATATCAATGCAGAGTCAAACCATGCAAGATGGAGGTTCACATATGTCCTAATATAGACAGAACTGAGGAGATAATATGTTTAACAGAGTGTTATTGCATCTTCTGCATTTTGTAGGGATGGTACAACTCAACAGATGGTACAGAGATTTAATAGGGATTGGGAAAATTGTGACCTTAGTAGTGGCTGTTAAATGTACAATATATGGTTTGATATGTCCAGCATAGAGCATACACACAATCATACCATACTGTACTTAACAAAATGGAGGCCTTGTTTAGTTAGTGATCCTGTTTTCATAGATTTTACGAATTTTCATGAATATTCATTAGTCAAGAAACATGTTGGTTTCTCTTGTATGTGTTTACATGTACTGTACCAACTACCAACTTCGGTTCAGTATCTAAACATTTGTATGGTCTCAATATGGAGGATTTGAGCTCAGAGAGATCAGTAAGATCCTTCAGTTAAACCAATAAAGTATAAATGAATGTCATATTGGGCAGGATCTCTAAAGAGTGGAACAGGGACCACCCCTTACCTTGACATTTTATAAACCCTCTCAGATATTACCATATTGATTCTGTCACATGACATGTCATAAACCCTCTCACATGATACTTGCTAACTTACGTACATGTTTTGCACAAACACTTGATATCAGTATAGATCTTTTGGATTGTATAAAGTGTGCCTATTTACTGCCACAGACATCACAGCGGCACAATTATTCTATGGTAGCATTTTTACATTACATGATATTGTTTAAAGGGCAACATAGGCAGCCAACCATGAAGATAGTAGCCTTCCAATATTTATGATATGGATGACAAAATATGGAGCATCATTATAGTCACAGTACTGTACAGTATGCCTGTTAGTGTGTGTGATTGTCTGCATATATTTATGATAACACACTGTTCTCCCTGTGTCAATATCTGAATATGAATTCATTATGTTCATGGGTAACACAGACTTGTAGTGAGTCCATGTTAGTGTGTGTGACTGTCCAGATCAAACTCTGTCCTGTGAACTGCCATCGTTATTTGTTTGTTTAATCGCAGCAAAATGGTGAAGTTTTAATATTATATTCAAACTACCTGGGTTCTTTCCATTGAGTAACTTTTGTTGTAATTCTCTGTGCTGCACCCATCTTCCTTCTGTGCTTCCATTGTGCATTACTCAGCACATACCCGGCTGTAGGTCTAGCCTAGTACATACAGTATGTACTGTTTCAATTACATTCATCTTTGTTAGTTTTCTTCTGTAAAGGTATTTCCCTGTTTGTCAACGTCAGTACTATGAACAAGAGAACATACAGTCTTGTATTATATGTCTACAAGTACAGTATTGCAGCACATGCACAGCTAACGGCAACCATGGTAACGTCACTGCTTTATTTCGCAATCCGTACTTGCACAAAGGACACTCCCAGTCCTATAATACTGGTAACATATCCGGTTAGATACATGGGAGGATCTGAGTACGACTTAAAGTGTGTCCGGATTAATGTTTTATAACACCCTGGAGATAATAACAAGGGTAGATAAAATCATTGAATCTGATCCAGATTTAGTGTCAAAGCACCCCATACTCTCTTTCCCTATGCGCATTGCATCAAGCCTCTGTGTTTTGTTTGGTTTTTCTTTCCTTTCCTTGTTATTTTGTACAAACTACCTAGCAAACTAACATCAGTTTTTTTCCCCCTGTTCATTAAAACGAATCTGCCATGTTTATACTAATTATAGAGGCAATTTATAAATCACAAATGAAACATATCCTGTTTGTAAAGGAAATTTTATATTATGAATTAACCTGCTACAATCAATGCTATAAACTGAAGTTAAAAAAATTACTTTGAAATTGGAAAAAATAATGCACACAAGCTGAGTCACATTTTGACAAAAAAATAAGAAGGAAAAAATTAAATCTGTTACAATTGATAGATTGTTGGCCTGATACTAGAAACTGAGAAGTCCACTGCTTCTTTGCTTTTAGTCATGTGACAGTATATCAGTTTTAGTATATACCGTAACCCATTGAAATGCAGATCGCCCAAGCAATTCACCGACCAGGCATGAAAAAGCCATTACCATTAACAAACACCATTGTCACTGAATTTGGCACATTTCAATTTCGGAAATTCTTTGACATATTATAGCCTACAATTCTGTGTAGAGCTCGAGATGACTAAACTATGCAAGTTTGTGAAAAAATTTGTTAATTATGTCAAGAACGGGCAGAAAGAGAATGCCGTGTGCTTCAAGTCTCCATCGGAGAAATTGCGTTACACACTGATCCACACGAGTGATCAGGCTCGGATGCTCCGTGTATTACCACCCTGCCACCCACCACGGCAACTACACCAGCCGCTGATATCGTCCGTCCATGGTTTTATGAACAAATGCAGCCAAGCCACCCACCCACCGGGTTGACTTGCACTTTTTCAGGCTGTCCTGTAATAATTGTTACGCATCGAGTGAGTCATGTGACGTTTGGCTGACTTTTTGGATCCCTCCTTTCATTAGCGAAAGTGGGCTTATCACTGACATAGAACCGGAGGGGATTTGACTATTTCATCGAATTGCTGGTCAGTGTTTCCGCAAAAGGCTTCATTTGCAACTGTTGTTGAATAAAACCTACGTGAGAAGTTGTAGCTCGGACAGTGCGGAAACAAATTAGAGGCATTGATCATGGCTGGGCATAGCTGCAAGGTGAATTCTATTATTTTTGTGCATTCATTATACCGGTAGCCGCAATAAAGTCTTAACTTGAAAAGTGAGTGAAATATAACATCGAGGTCAGAAGTCACTCAACTGATTTGCGATAAATATTAAAGATGGAACTTGTTTCCGTGGTGGCAATAAGCCTTCACTGATTAATTTTGTACTGGGGTGATAACGTCAGTGTGGAAGTCACAGTGCAATATGTATGAAGAACCTTGTACGTTGGTGTTACGTATTAAATAAATGAGACTACCCATGGACATGTTATTGTACTGTAGGTCAGTTGTTGTGTTCAAACACGCAGATGTTTTGTTTTGTTTACTGTTTCATAAAAGTGTTTTTGTAAAGAAATTGGGTTCTTGAGTTTATTTTGATAATTTGTTTCACAGTTTATGTTAAAACTTTGCCAAACTCTAAGTTCAATAGCTTGAATAATCAAGGTTCATCTCAAAATTTAAGTGAAATTAAAATTGAAATACATATAATGAATTGCCTTAACTTGCTTTTTGCATGTGTCGAAAACTTTGAAAATGGAATCTAACTCCAGTTTCCTTGCTCAGTAACCTTAAAAAATTTGGTGATAAATGTAAGAAATATGTCTTGGTTTGATCAATTAAAATCTTATGTTAATTAACACGCAATAAGTTTGGAAAAATTGACAAAAATATGCTTCAATACAGCATGCCTTTCTTGTTTCTTCTTCCTTTATTATGATTGTAATTAATTGCATTTAATAAAAAAAAATTTTAATTAAGAAGAACCTATGGACAATGGCTAATTTGCAGGTAACAATCTGGGCTAGATTTGTTGTCATCAAGTGTTATAGGTTCAGTTACTGGCTGGTTACATAAATATCATGGTACTTTCACTGTAAAATACATTATCCGACAGAACATGTGTGACTAGATAATAAACACCTCCTCCATGAAGTAAGGATTGAGATCTGTATATGCCAGATATTCATCATTATCTGTAATATAGCATAACTGAAATCAATATTAGTTGTGTACAGACAGTTCAGGAAGAGCTGTTGGAGTTCATTATTAGTCAACTACCGGTAAACTAATCAAATAGAAGGGACTTACAGACTAATACCGGTTCTTTGTAATTTCTGTCTGGCCAAAGTCTGAGCTTATAAACATATATTTGCCATCTTGCCTGCATGTCTTTTTACCTACATCAATTGTAGGTCCTAATATTCAAATGCACCCTACGTAATAGAAGCTATATGAAGTACATCATACTAAATACCCACCCTATGGATATGTATTTATGCAAGTAAATAGGTACTGTGCAATGGTGCCTTTAGAATGAGCACAGTTACTGCACATTTAGACTGCCTACAAGAGAAATGTTGTGTACAGGAAGTATGCCTAAATTATAGGTATATATGTGGTATTGAGTTGCCACAGTTCTTTTATCAACTTTCTTTCCAACCTAGTCCTCAGCACTTCTTTGTTCCTCACCTCAAAATCAAACTTTTTTGTCATTCTCCTGGAGATTAAAGCTAAATTAAAACAAAATACACCAACATAACTTGATAGACTTACTGAAATAGTGAAGTAGTTTCCTCTCTCCCCCCCCCCATCACCCCCTCTCCCTTACTTCCAACAGTTTCTCCCTCTTCATCTTTTTTTGTCATTATACAATCTACTTTCTTTCCTCAATTGATTTCTGTCCAGGGGTTTGGCCTTGGTTTATTTCCAGTCTTTTGTTGTGTTTCCTATATAAGTAATTCTCTAATGCATAAACTAATAAGGAGAGATAAACATCCTCTGATGGATTAGCTTAGGGATTACCCAAGATGCCTTTGTTCTCGCGTCCTAGGATGTTTGATCAACTTTAAGTACTGGAGCAGTTGGCAGGATGTGTTTCATTTGATTCAGTAAATTTATTGGTGTGGACATCATTCAGTAGTGGCTGCATGGCATTGTAATATGCAACCGGGTCTACACATGTGCACACATTAGCTGGTAGATATACAGTAGCAAGACAACTCTACTGAATGTGTGGAAGAGTACTCTGCAAATTTCACAGTAAGTCTTTGCAAGTGTCTGTTCTCATAATACTAGCATTCCATTTAATTGTGTAGAAATCAGCTGGTAGTAATTTTTCAATGCACGTTACACAGCTTTACATGTGCATTGTGCCGGTCAGTTGGTTTGTACTGAGTCACAGTTAGTATTAATTTGGTCGGCATACTATGGTGACTATACGGTAGTAGAAGGACTCTGTGTGAAGGTGGTTTTAATCACGGTACAAGTGAGCGTAATTGTACTCGTAGTTTAATTTGCAGGATTTCATGCATTTTAATTATAATATAGTGCTAGTTACCTCAACTAGTAGCTGAGAAGTGGTATTACAATTCAAGCAGCTACTTACAGTAGGATGGAAGCCTAGGCTCAATTTGGTACTAATTATTTTATTTTCCAGTTTACATCTGTCTTACTTGGAGTTTTCCTTTTCTTCTCCAAATTTTTTCCCTCTCATTTTGTGGAAAAGTCTTGAAGAAGCTGTGGGTCAGAGTTTATTTAAGATTCTTTGGTATAGTGCTCAAGTTGCGAGTGCTATGGAGCATACAACTGTTTTTTGGTCCTTTTCAGTATGAATTGTTAAAACTTATTTCTGTATTATCTGTGGTCCTTGACACCTCACTACATGTATTTCTATCTTCTATTTTTCTACAGAAATATACTATGTATCACTATCGATCCAGGCATCACCTTCGAGGAACTATGTACGGACATGCGGGACATCTGCAACTTCTCCCCGGATCAAGTCTTCACGATGAAATGGGTTGATGAAGAGGGTAAGTGTAGTCTCTCAATTTGTATTCAGCTTTTAGTTTAATTTAGTTTAGTAGAAAAAGGATCAGGAGGGACAACCAAGTTCCCATATATCAAGTTTCCATATATCAAGTCCCCATATATCAAGTCCACATCTAGGTATCCAGTCCACTTGAATCAACCACCTCACCATTGCTATGGGTCTTCACTAATGAAATCAAGATGTTTTTTAGCCATGCATCCCACCTTTTTACAATCCTCCAACCACCTTCACCTCCATCTATGACTGCATCGAAGTGAATTTGTTTTCCTATTAACGGCCTGTTGTTTTGTTATAAAGATTATCCAGCGATTCAGTATTCAGGCCCTCTCAATTATATCTAAATTTGCCAAAGCATAATATTGAGTGGTTATAAATATTTTACTGCTTAGAACAGTCGAAGCATTCTGTGTATACTTAGTACAAATGTTCAATTGAAAAATTACTTCCCATTCATACAATTTGCTTAAATTGCACTTATAATTGATTGTTACTGTACTTCTTGTTTGTAAAATCTCAATTCTCTGCATCTTACTCATGAATAAACATGTTTATTTTAGGAGATCCATGTACGATATCTGGACAGGAAGAATTGGAAGAAGCAATCCGACTGTACGACCTGAATAAGGAATCTAACATCACTATACACAGTAAGTCTTATCATAATTCAAATCATGTGGCAAATATGTATTATTTTTTGGGGCGGGAGGGTGGGGAATTAACCAACTCAGTTTTCTTGATGGTCACCATAAGTAGATAAAAACTGACTATTGGATTTTCTGGATAGTCTGTACATCACTCCCAGCCGAACTTTAAGTTGGTTAATAAAGGTACAAAATTGTCAGATTTATTTTTCTCCTACCTAGTATCTATGCAATGGTTTCCCTATTCTGCAACAGTTTCTCCTCCTTGGTGATGAGGTTTGCCAACTATTATGTAAGAAAAGACCCCATAAAGATTGCCCATAGCCAAAACTTTTGTGTCACGTTTTGAAACTGATGAAACACAAAAGACTTGTAAACTTTTAACCAATTGTAAAAAAATGCAAAGAATGCTCTTTCAAAATTCATGGTGTAGTTTTGTCTTGTTTTGCAGCATTTAGTCAAACAGAAACCTGAAGAAATTCTTCAAAAATGAGCAAATTTTGTCATAATTCTTTTGTTGATTGTTAGTTAGTGACTGACCTCAAGTTAGAGTAACACTGGATAGCAATATATTGCTACTTAGCAGTTCATAGCACACAAACTTCATTATAAGCACCGACCAGGGTAATAATTGTAAAGACATCATAGGATCCATGTGGGTTCAGTAACATAACCAGGAAGATGGAATCATTGACAGGGGGAGGGGGGAGTAAGGTTTGTGTATTAATAGTTAATTATATCCTGATTTTACACACATGACTAAAACCTTATAAACCTGTGATGTCATAGTGCTACTAGCAGTCTTAATACTGTTTATTTCTCTTAGCTTATTGTGCATATTTTCTAAGTAGAATGTTAAAGCACCCTTGACTCTGAAACCATCATTAGGTCACATGTTAGAAGCTTCCATGTTTTAGTATTTGCAAAACTCCATAGTTGTCTCTTTGTGGGTTTGTGTCCCCTCTTGTGCAACCAGTGGACATGTAGTCCTCGCTACATGTCAACGTACTGTAAGAGTCTCCACTGGTACTGTAAATAGTGTGTGTGTGGTATTATTATTATACAAAAGCCGCCACCTGGTCAGATAGGTTAGTTTTCAATGTCTAGCTTAGCTATGGTCCTTCGATTCTCATGCTCCCCAAAATGCCGACAGGAAATCATTGTTGAATCTGCAGGAAGTGATGGTGTGTCTCTGTGCAGAGTACTTTGGAAGATAACAGCCGAGGGAAAAAAGTTCATAGATATCGGGGGAGTGAGGATTGTTTCATGAGAGAGTTTATATGTATACGTAGTTATAGCTAAAAACACAGGAAGGAATGGTCTGCTTAAAATTGTCATACTGAAAGCATCTGGTAATGATTTGAGATTTCATGTGGAGTTGTTGGGAATTGAGTTTTACGTTGCCCTTTCAAGTCATTTTCTACTTCTTTGGTGTTGGGAAATATCATTGCAAGCTTTTGTTGAGATGTGTGGATCAGGAATGAATCTAGCAGAGGTGTTATTAGAGTGGACATTAACTTCTAGCCCTACCCAAGGAGAAGAGAAAGGTTTAAATCTTATCTGTAGAGTGGACAAAAAATTTATATTTTGGATTGAAAAATTCTGTTACTTTCATATTTTTCTTGATGCTGGAAGATATCTTGGTAGCTGAGACAGCATTTCCTCTAAGTTTGTATTAAACTTACGAAGAAACTGGCCACTAGAGCTACGTCTAGCAGCATTTGTTGACCATTTTGTAAATCGGAAGGAATTTGGCATCTTTGCCAGTGATTTACTTGAAGAAGATTGTCTACTATATAACCAGAGGTGTTCTAACATCAAGGGAACCTTTACTTCACTATTTACATCGTAGGTGTGTAAGCCTTAAACAAATACTTTGTTTACTTTGAACATATTAGGTGCCACCGTGTTTTAATGGAGATTCTGATATTCTGATCCCTGAAATTTTAAAGCTAGTTTATTACAGAAACTCAAATTTCTTGAAAGGTCAAACCTGTAAACTTCAAAGTACTCAGTCATTGACAAAGGGTGTTTTTCTCTGCCTCTTCCGTTTTAAGAACTTTCCAGTTGCAGAAAGTCGGCATGCCTTTGTCATTTAAGTAGTCAGTACATCTTGTAAGTCACCTCTGTAGCTGACATTTTACACACTGCTGAACTATGCATCGTTCCTTCTTAGATTGCTACAGTTAATCTTACAAGGTGTGAAGGCCTCTATTAGTAATGGCAGAGTTGAGCAGTGGGGTCTCTTATCAGTGATTCTTCCATTCTTGTCTCTTGTTCTCCGGAGATGGTAGATTTGACTCATTTTGACGGCCACTCAATCATTTGAAATTATTTTACAGTCTCTCGAGATGCTTCTCTCTCTGTGTTTGTTAGAGTATCCTAATTACAAAATGTCTTTTCTCTTTGTCTCAAGTCAGTCACTTACAGACAACAAGGTACAGTCCTCAACTAGCTTCCAATCTCTTGGGTTTGGTTAAGAAAGGAAAATATCACACTTGTTTAAAGAAAGAAGTTGAAAAAAAATTCCATCTCAAAAAAATTATAGCATTTTTTACCGATGAGAAAGATTTCTAAATTTGGGCATTGAAAACAAAGAATCTAAACACATCATCATAATGGACAAAAAGAGAATCTGTATAATAGGGAAAGACAATCAATACTTCTAGCTGCTTTTGTGATTCGCTTGGATTTAATTTTATGCGCAAGTTTAGCTTGCTTGAGATGTGAGTGATAAAGCTACTACAGAGTTATTTATCACAAAACTGCTTCTCAACAGTATTTGCACCATTTACACCCTGTTCTTTCTTCCTTCTCAAAACAAGCCATCTTTTAATCATTTCCGAAAAACAATTGATAGTTGCTTATTGTGAGCACATACGTGTAAGATGGACATGACTATTTCCATCAAGTTTTTTGCTCATCAACTTCCTTGACCAACCATGCATTGCCTTTCGCATAGCCTTTCGCTTGGACATATCCTATGTAAACGTTGGTTTTGCGGTACAGTAGAGAGCATATTGTTCATCTCTTAAAGAAATGTCACCAGGAGTAGGGATTTACTAAGTACCTTTAAGGCCGCAATTTAATTGACAATAATATCACTTAACTCTTCATCCTACAGGATAGAGTTATCATTCCCTCGAAACCTAACCCTCACTAGTGATTCATAATTATATTTCAGTTTTAACTGTTTCAAAGAACAGATTTTGTTTCCAGTTTATCTAGGAGAGGAACGTAAACTTGTGGTTGTAATTTTGTTACTTTATAAAGACCCGCTGATGACTATGGGAATGGAACAGCTGTGTCCTCCTCTATTGACTGTTATAGATAATCAAAAAAACCATGAGAGCTTGGGCAATTTTATCCAGGTGTCAGAAGTTTCACTTACTCCTATAGAGGTGTTGCAAAACTTAGCTCAAATTTGTATCTCCACTTACGTCTGTTGGGCTGCTACCTTACGAGAGTTGTGTTCACAGTGTAGGATGTTAATGTAAAACCTACGTGATAGATTTTGAATACCAATTGACAAAAGGAAGGGTGGAGGGGGATAGGTTGTTTTTCAATACCGTATGTTTGAAATTAGAAGGATTGTTACTGTAGTTGAGGACTGTACTGTAGCAACTCAGTTCATGTTATCAGGTTACGATTCACTCTACAATACACAATATAATATGTTCATGGTCATTTGTAACCATTGGATATGGAATAAAAAAGAGTAGGCTATGAGTGTTCAGATCAATGATTAATGGGACCATTGCTACCACTATATGCAGTATATATGCAGTATATGCTCCTCAGAGCGGATGCTCCATTCGAAAGAGCCATTCCCCCTCAATTCCTGTGTCTTCTCAATTCACCCATTGATTTTTCAGTTCCCCACCAGTGGTTCAAATGGACCCCGGTTGAGAAGCACTGGTGTACAAGCTACCTTAGACACTAGCTGTTGAATTTAGAAGTGCTGGGAAAACTTATCTTTAGATAGCAGACTACTTCATGTCCCTTACCTATATCAGAGTCTGACAGACTACTGCATGTCCCTTACCAATATCAGAGTCTGGCTGTCCCAGATTTCTGTTTCCCTTATCGCTGTTTCTGCTATTATTTTCCTGTTCATCTTACATTTCTGTGTTAGAGCAGTGTCTCCTGGGTATCATACAATGAGTGTGTATACTGTCCATGTGTGAGTTTTAATGAAACTTTAATTCATGTGGATCATGAATACCTCCCAGACTTCATTAAGCGAAGACTTGTTCCTGGCTCTTTCCTCTAGATAAGCCTCTTCATGCTTGTACTTCTGATTCTCCATACAGTTGGTAAAACCTGTCATTACTTGACAGAAATAAAGTCAAAAATTCACACCCTTTCCCTGATTTAAACTGTCAGCTGGCCAACCATTCAGGATGTATCTAAGTACACTTAGGAGACATATCGACTGGATATGCTCTAATTCCATTTTATGATCTGAGCATTTTAGGCTAGTAAGCTGAAAAAAATGGATATTCTATATATGTACTGTATATGTACATCAGCTGTAGTTTACAGTAGCTCATGGTTGAGATTGTATATTATTGTGTGTGTAATAAGGCAGTCAATACTAAGTATGACAGTGTGGAGTATCTACAGTTTGAACAATGAACAGGTAGTAATGTACTATAGTCTATACAACTGGAAGCATACCTCTAAAAGTAGACTTGACTACAATACTCTGATGTTGAACCCAGTGTAAACAGGCAGTAATGTACTATAGTCTAAACAACTAGAAGCATACCTCTAAAACTAGACTTTAACTACAATACTCTGATGTTGAACTCAGTGTAAACAGGTAGTAATGTACTAAAGTCTATACAACTAGAAGCATACCTCTAAAACTCTAGACTTTAACTACAATACTCTGATGTTGAACCCAGTGTAAACATGTAGTAATGTACTATAGTCTATACAACTAGAAGCATACCTCTAAAACTAGACTTTAACTACAATACTCTGATGTTGAACCCAGTGTAAACAGGTAGTAATGTACTATTGTCTATACAACTAGAAGCATACCTCTAAAACTAGACTTGAACTACAATACTCTGATGTTGAACCACAGTGTAAACAGGTAGTAATCTACTATATAGTCTATACAACTAGTAGCATACCTCTAAAACTAGACTTTAACTACAATACTCTGATGTTGAACAGAGTGTAAACAGGTAGTAATGTACTATAGTCTATACAACTAGAAGCATACCTCTAAAACTAGACTTGAACTACAATACTCTGATGTTGAACCACAGTGTAAACAGGTAGTAATTTACTATATAGTCTATACAACTAGTAGCATACTTCTAAAACTAGACTTTAACTACAATACTCTGATGTTGAACAGAGTGTAAACAGGTAGTAATGTACTATAGTCTATACAACTAGAAGCATACCTCTAAAACTAGACTTTAACTACAATACTCTGATGTTGAACCCAGTGTAAACAGGCAGTAATCTACTATAGTCTATACAACTAGAAGTGTACCTCTAATACTAGACTTTAACTACAATACTCTGATGTTGAATCCATTGTCCTAGTGGGCATATTAATGACCAAACAATGCCGTCGCATTGATGCAAGTTTTATTTCTACCTCTTGTCTTTTGTTCTAAAGCTTTCATCAACTTGTGAAACTTTGTCCTTTCTTTACAAATGATTGGGGAATCCCCCTTGCACTCCCAATAATTACCTTCACTGTTTTGTCAAAGTTGTTAAGTATTATTAAGGCACCATAAAAGTAATATATACTCTCTAACCTAAAAAAAGAATATCAACTGAACTAAACGAAGGGACACGAGGACCGATTTAGAGTGTGAATTCTCAGTTTCACACATAGACGCTATGTAAAATTTATGATGTCACCTACATGACTTATATTTCAGCAGTATCACTAGTTCACTATTAATAAAAAATGTAAGGTGATATCTTAATTAATCTCGATATTTGAAGATGCCTAATTTGAAACGTGGAGATTGTTATATGGAAATTGAGGCTATGGCCGTCGAGGTCAATTTATTTTTAAACTTTTATTTTTTCTATCTTTTCTTGACAGTTTTTCCGTCAGTACCGGAGAAGCCTGGTATGCCATGTCCTGGTGAAGACAGTAAGTGTATATATAATTGTTTGGGGATTAATTATTAATTAATAGTCAGTAATTGGAGTAATCATTTAGTATAAAAACCATTTAAAAGAAGATTGTAAATATTTAGAAGGGCAATTGATAAAATAGGCAAATGGAATGTATGAAATGATTCAAAGGGAACTTTGGAAATATTTAATAGAAGATAATTAATGAGTGGAGAATGTACAGACTACTTCTCCATATTAAATATATAAGTGCCATTATATCATGAATATTCATATCCAATTAACTTTGCATCCTTGACATCATTTTCAAGGGTGAATCCAAAGAGGGGGCCCTCTCTTCCTTAAAATTTTCAGCAAACATAATTTTACTAAAAACAAGTAAATTTCAGTTTTTTTACCCAATTCCCGGGCCCCCTCTTCCGAGATATCCTGGATCGACCAATAATTCTATTTGGGTAGCATTGGTCAGGTCAAATTTTCTTCTCAGGAGTAAATTTGCACTGATGTGAAAGTCACTATTCCTGTTAATTAATAATTGAAATTATCACTCACAACAAATTCCAACAAATTCCAAAAGTACTTACCAAGTAGACCGACATTCTAGGTACTCTATAATTGATGTATTTTTGTACCATTTTCTGGTATTTCCGTGACGATGTTCAGGAACCGTGTCCCTTTAACTTTAGGAAAGTGACATTGACAGCTTGTCTTTGGTCCGTTTTGTTTGTAGTACGAATTGCATCACAAAGATGGTTTAGGTTGAATTGACTTCCTTTCAGGAAGAAAGTCCTTTCCTGACCTGAGATGGTTTCCTTCGTGGCCAAAGCTCTCTTTTGCATTATTTACGTATTCTGGATTTACTCGGCTGAATTTGTTCGATATATCCTTCACATGCTGAGTTTTTACCCAAAATACACGATATTTGAAGAGAGAGAGTAGAGGGTTCAGCGGCTTTGTTAAAAAGCCAGTTTTGTTTTCTCATTTACTCATAGACTTAGATTACAACTGAATTCTTTGTATGTATGTATATACACACTCTTGTATGTACTTGTACATATGAATCAACCACATATATGTTTGCGTGATATCATATTGTTATAGTGGTCGCACAATCGATGGATACCCACATGAGCTCGGTCAAAGGACATGAATGAAACAGAATTGAAATAAATACAACATCTGATCGAACTTAGAAGATACAATTATTTGAGCCTTAAAAGTAGAATACGTTCCCATTAAGGTTGTCTTATGTGAATACTAATTGAATCATGGTATCACTGTGTCACACATTTGCATTAGGCTGCAGGAATCTGTTCTGTGTAGCAATCAGTATGTTGGGGTGTGTAGTCACACCTGACAGATGTTATAGTGAATCTCTGTAATGCTGATTGTCTTAATATTGGAGTAATTGTGCACAAATTAATCTCCAACTCTGGTATATGCATCCAGGGAAATAATGTAACCTGGTATCAAATAGCCATTCTAGTTGCCCTCGGAACTCATTTACAGCACAGATGGTGGTATGGACACTGTATATAGAATGTTACAGCATATATTGTCACGCAAGTGCCCTAGATACAAGCAGTACACTAGCACAGTACATGATTTTGTTAAGGTGGGTGGGGGTTGCGTGGGGGACCAGTGGGAGTTTTCCCAAATCAATTTCTCATTAGTTTTTCAATATAATCAGTTTATATCAGCAATTTCTTGCTTCCTGTTTTCCCTTATTCTATCTTTGTCTCTTTTTCTTGTCTTTGTTCATTCCTGTGTTTCATATTTAATAATCAAAACTTGAATTTGGAATAGTTTATCTCACCAGTGATAGTGCATATAGGCTACAACTAGTTGAAATTTCCATTGTGTATTTGAACAAATATTCCCAAACCTTTTTTGTGTGTACAGTTTTATTTCGCTATGATTCCTGCATTATGAACTGAACTTTTTGCAATTTTATTTTGTATTTGACCTGCAAACACACAGTACAATATGATGGTACACTATTAGTGTGCTGTATTCTGGTACTGTAGTGAATTGCACAGGCTTTTTTTCTTTGTAGTAAACACACACACAATGTTCTAGTTTTACTTACATTGATTATTTAAGACAACTCAACTTCTGTATGGGTTATATTCTCATTTATTGAATATATGTCAGCTAGCAACTCAGTGTGGGTTGTTTTATCATCTTCTTCATATCTTTTCTTTCCTTTCTAAAATATTAGCACATTGCAAATATAGGCTACATACCTCAGTTCATGGGCTGTTAGAATTGTAGTTATTTCTACAAAAGTAAAATTGTACAAATTTTACCGTAGGAAAGAGTTGTTCCCAATCTCCTCTTCAAAAGATTCATAGGAAAATTGCAAGTTTCTTATATGCAGGGATTGGATACCTTATGAAAATGGATAAAAACATTTGTTTATTTGTTCTGAGCTGTGGGACTGAAATCATCATCATACACCCCTAAGTTGTCAATGTAGAATCTGGAATGATAGTGTTACAGACTAAATATCGTCCAACACTTTACTGTAGTACTGTGTTATGTTTAGCACCGTGGTACTTTCGTCGTCATACAAAGGGTAATGGTTGTATCTGTTCTTTGGTGTACTTCCACAGAGAGGAAACAATTATCCCTTCCTTTCACAGAAAACCCCACCTGCGCGAGAGATCTTCATTCGTTGAGTCACTCCCTTATCCAACTTTCCAGACAGGGTCCAGCCAACGCCACTTTGTAATTTTGATTTCATACAGGAAATGCTCTTGATAGGCTACATCCTGGATAAGTGCAGTTAGAATGTCTGTAACGTAGTACCACAGTAGTACCACAGTACAAATGTTTCAAGTATAGGCCGTCTCACATGAAAGATCATATATAATTACTGTGTAGGTGGGGAGTAAAGCATAGACTGACCATGTGGCATGCCACAACCTGTTGTACTTTTACTGCAGTCTAAGAGGAGTGGACACGCTCTCCAAAACATTGAGGAAAGTTTGAACGGTCATGTGGATCAAGGGACCAATATAGATAGTTCACGTTCAACGTTATTATGGCTGACACTTTGTGCCATATCTAATCAGTTTTGACCGACGTGATTTTCATGTGTGGAAAATTATTTTATAAGTATCAGCTATGTGCAGCATAACAGATTGGGGCCATTTTGGCTTGTGTGCCTTGCCTTCATTTAGCAATAATCAAACTTTTTTCATCAGAAGCAAATATTTTGGATTCAGAGGGTAAAGCAGCGAGAGGTTTGCATGAAGCGCCTCCTCACTTTTAGAGGCTTTTTGAAAGTTGACATCAGCGACTTTTGCCCAAAATGATGCAAGCACTGCAGAAGTATTCCACAAGTTTGCAAAAGCACTCGGAGAGACTTATTTTGCGCTTATTG
This sequence comes from Apostichopus californicus, assembly GCA_020650975.1. NCBI lineage: Eukaryota > Metazoa > Echinodermata > Holothuroidea > Aspidochirotida > Stichopodidae > Apostichopus > Apostichopus californicus. The sequence goes on from JAIPMN010002570.1 coordinate 31,866, forward strand.
AAAAACCCTCACATCAGGGAATTTTTATTCTTTGTCACAGAAAATATATATCGAAGAGGAGCCAGAAGATGGAGGAAATTGTACAAGATTAATGGCCACACTTACCAAGCCAAGCGATTTAGCAGAGTAAGTAGAACCAAGAGAGGGTTTGTATAGGTCCTTGAGAGTGACAGAGCTTCATCTTCTAGTGTTTGTCTTCACCAAATAATACAACAGTAGCTTCATTAGTCTTATCAGACTGCCAAATCAAAAGAAATAATCAATCTCCCATTGTTTAAAAGTTATACGCATGGATGTTAATATTTGAGGTCTGTCTCTTTGACTGGAGAGGATTTTGGTGAAAATAAGGCACCTGGCAACTAGTGGATTTAAACCTTGTAGCATACCACACCTGACTGATACAGTCTGATATAAGAATTTGTAAATAGTTTGTACTTTGTGTACTGTACCTACCATTTGTGTGAGATGTTCTTTGGTGCAAATGACACATCTGGCAATTAGGGGACTCAAGCACTGCAGCATATCTTACCTGACTGAAATGGTCTTTGGTAGAAAACGATAGAATTTATTGATGTTGGGGGAGGGGCAGGGGGTATGTGAGGTTCAAATCCCTGACTGAAAAGGAATATTTGGCATCTGGCAACTAGAGTAAGACAATACAAACTCCAACTCTTCTGAAAGGTATTTAGAACTGTCCTACAAATTGCCATCATCAAACACCCCCACCTCCATCTTTTTCTGATAATTTTGAATACTAGTATGTCTCTGTAGAAGATGCTGCTAGGATCAAAATGTCCGGCCCTCTAACTTTCGTTTTTTCTGAATGTCTTGTCTTTTCAGAGGGCCTTGTGTGCATACTGTGAAGATCGTATCTGGGGACTAGGAAGACAGGGTTACAAGTGTGTGGACTGCAAGGTTATGGTCCATAAGAAGTGTAACCGCCAGTACATGGCTGTCTGTGGACCTCCTCCGGTAAGCAATGCTGTATATAAAATACATTCCAGCTACTTGCAGCAGAAAAAGGGCAAAATTATTGAAATAAATAGGACCAGACTTTGATGTGTGTATGTCCAAATTATCTTTAATTGACTTTTCAGTTATGTCCTAATAAGTTGTCAGTGTTTTATTGCATTCATAATTTTCAGATCGTTACATCCCATTTAAACCAAAATTTCCCACATTTTGAACGAAGAAATGCAAATTTGCAAAAATTTTCTAGACTTTCCTTGAATTGAGATAAAAAAATATATATTTTTATTGTTTAAGTTTTTAATTATGATTTAAATACTGAGCAAGTTTTAGTAGCAAAAATTGGGGAAATTTTATAACAGAACAAACGGCAGGAGTGAATTCGAAAAAAAAAGTCCAAGTGGCTCGCTCTGTTAAAGTATTATTGAGAAATCATTGCATAATAATGATGATGTTAATGGAGGTAAGGTTGGGTGCAGGATATGGACAACTGCTGATTTAGAGGGGACGGCAATACCAAGGGAATACAAAGGCAATACAAATATTGACATCTGTTTATCATAGCTCTACAGTTGTGTGGGTTGTGGGGATTATAGTTGCAGGCAAGTGAAAAGAAATCGGGATTGAAATTTTTGTTTTCCTAGTCTGTTACACTATTCTTACATTTATTTAATGTTCCATTAATAAATGAATCCACAGTTGGATGTTCCACAAAATCTGGTGAGAAACGTTCCTCTGCATTTTTCTAAAACTGATCTAAATTTTGTGCAGTTTACTCAAAACACGTCCTGAAAGCATCAGCGAGTAAGAACTAATACAAACGTGACAGAGACAACAGGCAGAGAAAGAGCTGTCTCTGGAAATCGAAAGTGCGAATAAGCTCAGATAAGTGACAGCAAAATGTCATTTAATATTGAAAATGTAGCTTTGCAGCAAGATTTAATTGAAATTCTGTTAATGAAGTCGTCGTACTAACGATGGTAAGTGTACTCCAGCCTGCTATTTGCTGCTTAACATCCATCCTTAGTTTGGTAAAAAGCCATCAAATCCTTCGAGAAATCTTAGATTTAAATTACGCACCTTTTCAAGAGATAAGTGGATGTATGAGAGCGTACTATTAATCTTTGTTTCCATGGTTACTTTACTTTTTCTCTCTTCATGGCCTTTCAGTTAAAATGATCTAAATTAGGTCTTGACCCTAATCTCTGATTTCTATAGTCATAATCTCCCATCCGCTCCTCTTGTTGATGATTTTCTTAGAGAATTTTGATAGTTGACTGAGGTTTACAACCATTATTAGTTTCGTGTAAGATTGGTACAGGAGACCTGATAAAACATGCATACTCCTGCAACATTTTATGTTATAGCATCTGTCTGTGTTTTGATGCAATTCCCCTAAATTTGATCAATCCTGCTAAGTATTTCAATAACAACAGTTGCCATCGTTCAAACTTAGACACCCACCCACCTGCCGAAAATTTACTCTCAATATGAACTGCAAATAAGCAAAGCATTACAGTAAAAAAAAAAATTTTTTAATTAAAATAAAAAACAAAATTATTTTCTCTGTGTGGCTCATTTTTCTGGCTTGAGGTTTAGGCATAGTTGAATAATGCCAAACAGAGTAATAGTTAACTGAAGTAACTCATGGACCAAAAGTTGTTTAAGGATGATTTTCTAATCACAATCGTTCCGGTCAAGTTAAAACTATGTTTATCATGAAATCTTACTCTTGATTTTTCAGGATAAGGGACTCAGTGGATCTGCTGGGTCTCTTGTACTAGACGGTCGGAAATCTCCCAGCAGCAAACACAAGCGAAGTAAGTATCTGAAACTGCTACACTGTTGTTGCGTTGAACTTGGGAAGAAAATAAAAGCCTCCGAAATGAAATATTTGCAGGAAGTCTTTGGCTAAAACTATATATATTTTTTTTTATCCTCCCTCTTTATGTTCAGCCGATAACGTCCCATTAAAAGAGAGTTACACAAGAAACTAACATGTATGTGAAGTCCATCACAATGTAACTTAACAATAGAGGATTGGAAATAAAAAAGTACAATTTTGTCTCTCAGGTTTCTCCTTTTCTGTGATTGATTTGCCTTTCTTCATATTCTGTGTCTTGTCACGGATACAAGTGGCTGTATTTACTCTTCTATCTTTTACAATTGAAATCTATATTTGGGGAATTTGTTGCTTACTCACCCTGATCAGTTAAGATCAATTGGATTCAAGAACCCCAAGCTTACAAAAATAATCAACGGAACTCTTTACTTGAGAAGTAATAACATCTGTTATTATTAAACTACTTTCTCTACTCATCTGTCTGATACAAACTCAAGTATTGGACTTCAACTTTAATGTCATCCAGACAGATCCACCGAGGAGGAAATATTTTACTCCTTCGGAGATGACCGATTTCCTCAACTAATTGTGTCTTTCTCTCTCTCTCTCTCTCTATCTCTCTCTCTGATTTATTTTGCTCCTCAATTGCAATCAGCTGCCTCTCGTGTCTCCGTGGCTAGTTCGGTCACGGCTGGCGTCGCTACCGGTGATGGTAGTTTCTTCAATACCGTGGCAGATTCGCGCCCCATAGATCTCAGTTATAACAATGAAACTGTGACAGATGCTTACTCTGCTGCCCATTATCAAGGCATGTAGAAGTCTAACTTTCTGCTAACTTCCCCATGCATGCTTTCATCATCCGTCCATCCGTGCATCCATCTTTCTGTCTGTCCGTTTAACTCTTCTCTAAACATGTGATCCAACCCTCTCACAGCTGTCAAGTTCACGCCAGTATCTTATAGGTTGTAGATTCAGACAACTGAACACAATCACTTCACATTGAAAACCTGTAATCTTGGTTGTTCTCCTATCATTTGTGGTTTTACATTCCATGCAAAAAAGTTGATAGTTTGAACTTGCTACATCAGCATTGTCAAGAATGTGAACGTTTGCATTTTGAGGCAGACAACTCCAAACTTGTTACGGGGTGATAGTTGTTTTGGAGTCCAGAATTACTTACAAAAATATTTGGATTTCTGAATGCTCATATCTGAAGTTTTCAATTTAGCACCACGTTGATGGTAATATAAAATGATCCTTTATACACACATCTTAATATGTTTGTTTCTGGGACATAATTTATTTACCTAGTAGAGTAATTTTCATCTAAATTGATAAGCCCCTTACATACAGATGATAAATGTTGTCCACTGATGCCACTGAAGGAATATTACCAGAGGAATGTTTGGGGAATATTTTGGGGTTTAATGGGTATTGTGTACCCCTGCATGCTGTTTCCATTCACATACATTTGCTTCACATTTTCAATATCTCAAAATATTTGCTTTAAGAGCATGCTTATCATGGTTTACGTACCAGGAAACGGAGAGTGAAATTGTCCCACGTTTACAAAAGAAAAATTATTTCTACATTGATTGCAAAACAAGGAAACAGGGCACTTAAAATTGCATTTGGTTAGGGCCTGTTGTTTCAGTATTTCATAAATTGAATCAAAGCAAAACTGATTAGATTGAATAAAAGATCTTTGAACTATAATCAAACAAGAAAATATAAGGATTTGTTCTATTATACCACTGTGCATGTGCCCTGGACATGAATCAAATTGCAAATCTGTTGATATTTTTTTCGGATTGTTTTCACCAAATTTTCACATTTAATATTTAGAGCACGATATATATGAATTTTGAATACTTTCCACATTCTTTTCGTTTAATTTGTTTGTCTTCACAATTTGTTCACCAGCTGTTTTCTCTTGCATTACTTGACCTTACCCCATTGTGTTCAGTTATAGTCATATGGAATATAATAGTCATATGTATTTTTATATGATCAATATTTTAGTGTTCAATTTTCCTTAGCAACACTTTGAAATTTCTTGCCAGACTAAATAAATAAGAGGGGAGATTAAAAATGTTCTGAGTAAATTAGACCTATTAATCAGTTGATGAGTCTCTTCATATCATTAACAACACATAAAAAGAAACATAGATCGTTTAATATTTAACAATCAACCTTTAGTTTTAGGCTGACACAGTTCATAAATTTGGTATGTAAATTGGAGTTGATATATTTCTATCACACACTTTCTGTCATTATGTATGGACTTACATTAACACAACTGTTCAAAATTACACTCAAACCAAACAACATGACAAGTTTTTAATATTTGGCTTTAGCTTCATCTGGAATCATGAAATTTAATCCAAACTAATGTTGACAAAAAGTTGCAAGTTTTGTAGAAACCGAAAGAAATGATTAAAGTAATTCTCCACTGTATGGTGTTCATCTGTCCAGGGAACCATGACGATGTGACAGTTTCATGAAATACGATCTAGTGTTGTGAACAACAAGTCAATAATCAGGATAAAAGTACATATCAAAGCTCATGATACTGCTTTTAAGCAGTTATTAATGTTTAAAAGTCTGTCTAGCTGGTACAGATAAAAGACTCATGCCTCCCTCTACTGCTGGTTGGTGACCTTTGACATAAGTACAACGCTTGTTGAGAGATGTTCCCTGCTGTCATAGAGCTTCCCAGATGCAAGCCTCTCGCTTAAATAATATATAAGCCATGTCAAAGAGTTAGAGTAATGCTAGAAAAACTTAACCTCATCAAAATTCTCAGACAGAAATAATTGATAAGTAGAAGTTAGCATTATCAGATCAAAAGGTAGTTCAAGTTTGTTCAAGTCGTAAAAGACTGTACCTGTGCATGAAATTGGACCGACATGGAAACATCCAAAATCGGTCATAAAGTCCACATATCAGACTTGCTTTTCATTAACACAACTGTTATTTTCACCACATTTTCACTGCATGAATTGATTAAATTTTCCTTCTTTTGTCTTTTGTTTTGTATCAAGAAATGCATGTTGTTTATCCTATCATGGTAACTTAATAAGACAATGACCAGCCTATACTTTGTTACTACATGCATTTTTATCCAACTTATTTATTTACACCATTTTCTGTAAAGTTAATCCCTTTATCAACTTAAGATACTAACAGTTACTTACGTAGCTCTCTCATCACATCACATATTTATAAAAGATTGGTTTATCTTCATCTGCTTTCCCTCTGCTTGCGGACATCAGATGAGGTGGATTTACCAAAGACAGACATGGACCAGTATCTAGATGTCCACCACTCACCCCAAACATCGGGAGATTCAGGCATGTAGTACATAGAACAAGCATGCTGCATGGTTGACCTTCAGACTGCCCTATTTTCCTCTTCTCTTTTTTTTCCCGCTTTCAACATCATCTTTTACCTTTTGCTTTGGTTGCTATGGATTTGTAGTCGTCTTTGACACAAGTTCAAGCTCTGTTCTGTCCATTCTAGTAGCAATGTATGTGGTGACCTTCTGTTACCCTTTGCTGGCTTTTATTGTGACAGTTTTCTTCGTCCGCTGTCTGTGTGGCTTCCTCTTTCTTTATGCAGAGGTTTTAAAAACTTTACATGAAATATTCTCCAAACCCTTTTTCTTCTTTTCTGGCCAGCTTTGCAAAAACTTTTTGATGGATGTAATGATATTTTGAAATATTCGATATATAGAACTTAACACCCTACAGTGTTAATGGTTCTCTCCTCCCCACCTGTCCCTTCCAGCCCTAATGTCCCTTCTTTCAGAATGAGGTTGAAAACTCTTGCCATCCCTCCTCCCCTTCCCTCCCTACCAACCCTCCCTCTCCTCCCTTTCTACTCTACTCAGTTGCCAGTGGAGAAATCCTTGGAGATATAGGGTAGTAAATTAAAATGCGTCAACGTACAAGACAGTTCTTTTCAAGTCTTTCAAACATGTTTTCTGTCTCTTTGGTGTAAAGTACTTATCTTGTGGCTTTCATGTGATGATGTGTTTTGCATATAGTTTCCATTTGCAGAGTATGCTTACATTTTGGTGTTGTTTGTCTTACCACCAAATATTTCTTTGTTTTCTTTCTTTCCTATTGGTCTGTCTCTCTCCTCAAAGTATCATGCTTAATTTTATCAGTTTGCGTGCTTGTTTAATTTCTGTACCAAGCAGTGGAACGTAAAATTTCTTGCCGTGCATTGGATGAGTATTTCATTTGCCTCCATCCCATGGACATTGCAGCAATGAAGATCAATTCAGCATCTATTTCCTGCCCTGTGTGAAATATGAGAAACATTTGGATCAGTAGATTATCATCCACTTAGAAGCATTCTCTGTACATTCTCTGTATATTATCAGTACAGTATCAGTACATTATCTGTATATTATCTGTATATTATCTGTACGTTGTCAGTCATGATATTTTGGTGTTACCATGGCATGAACTTGATTGAATGTTTGTTTTTCTCCTCATCCTACGTACTGCTTCAGATACATTTATCTCTTTGTTCTGTTCTTTTCATTCATATTTCAATTGCACACATTTGTCCACGTAATGTCGAAAAATGTTGGAAAATTTGTCCAACTTCATGTGAATTTCATGAAAAAAGCCATTGTTTACATGTCTTGACCTCTATTAGTCCCAAGTAGTAGTAAAGGCATGAGCATAGTCAAACAAAATCTACATTATCATTTGCAATACAAAGTATCACAGTTTCCAACTTGATGGAAATATGTTGCATTTGTCACCATCATAATGGTAACCACTTCAGATTGGTGGTGGCAGTGGGCCAAGTATGGGGGGGGGGGGGAGAGAGGTATGGGGGTGGCGACTGGTAAACACTGGGGAAATGCTTTGTTTCAAGACAGGTGCTGTGATGAGTGAAAGTGTTCTGCAGTAAACTTGTTTCAGAATTGGTCCAGAATTTGTCCAGTGTAAAGTTTGATTAAAGAAAAATACAATTCTAGCTCATGGACAAGTGCTAATAAAGTACCACATATCCATTAATTCCACCATATTATTCAGTGATTCTAATTAATTAATAAATCATTAGAGTACTACTTTTGGTTCATACCATCTTGAATATTTCTGAGAAACTAAACATCCTATTCTGGTATTCTTTCAATTTACAGGTCGTAGCGGAAGCCCTCGACCCAAGCGAAGAAACCGAGATAGTATGGGAAGCCAGCTGGATGATGAGAAGGTAGGAGTGATGAATTATTATTATTATTATTTCACCGGTGTTTATATAGCACAAAATCCCAGGGTTCAGTGCGCTTAACAAAACAAATACAAAATACAATTGAATAAACTAAACCATAGGTTTGTTTGAAATAAAACGTCTTTAACGCGGATTTGAAAGTGCTGAATATGATTCTGTTACTGATTATTAGTGAGAGGGCTGGGGAGGGTGGGCAGAGGGGGTGTCGTGCAGTTTGTTAAAATGAACACTTTGTCTGTTACCTGTTAATTCACTCTAAAACACTTCAAATTTGTCTGATGGGCCTTAATTTCTGCCAAACCAAGGAAAACATGAGAGAATTTTAAAACAGGCATTTATTATTGGTCAGATTAATTATATATAGTACTTCTCTTTCATAAAAGACGATACAAACTGTAAGGTTTTAAAGGAATTTCTCTTTTAAAGCATCTTTCAGGTTGGTCTGCAAGTATACCTAACCAAATAAAATAAGATTACAATTTATCATAATTAGCAGACCTCAAAAGTCATCTTCATGAAATGAAAACTAATGAGCAAGTAATTGGATCTCATTCCAACATTTCATCTACCAGACACTTTATTGTAATTAGTGTTAATCACATGTAAGAAGCAAAGTGAAAAGTTTCAACTTTTGACTCTCGTTATTTTTAGCAAAAAGCTTGGACTAGTCAATGAGGATAATTTAGAATGGCATCAACCAAAACATTCAGCTTTTATGAAAGACTTTTCCATTTTACGATATAAATATGATATGAATAGATCGATTTATTGTTATATAATTCTGTAGCACCCTTAAGTAAACTTTTGAGGATTTGGTTGGGTATAAGACTAATTTTGTTCATATCAATGATATTTTTCCCGTCATTCTACTTTGGTCAATAACATCTTCTCTCTTTCTCTCTGTCATCCCTTGCCAGTCGTCTGGTGGATCTCCAGACGGATTCCCGATCAGTTTGAATAACTTTGAGATGATCAGAGTCATCGGGCGAGGCAGCTATGCTAAGGTCCTCCTGGTGGAACTGAAACAAACGAAGAGAGTTTATGCCATGAAAGTGATCAAGAAGGAACTTGTAACAGACGATGAGGATATAGACTGGGTGCAAACAGAGAAGCACGTCTTTGAGACTGCCTCCAACCATCCATTCCTGGTTGGATTACACTCCTGTTTCCAGACCCCCAGTAGGTGAGTGAAGCCAACCTCGTCAGGAAATAAAACACTAACTGTTTGTCAACTTGTTATAAATTGATCGAATTCAGTGAAATGGTTGCGTATGGGGCAACGTGGTTGTTATAAGGGGAGGAGGGGATCAAGTTTGATACTTTTGTACTTTGGAAGTTTATTATCCTGTGATGGAGACAACCCGAATACAACAGTCCAAATGAAGAGACATGTATTAAAGACAGAGTCCTATGACCAAGGAGGATAAATCCCTCCTGCGGCTTCGTCACTCGTGCAGCTTTCTGTTACTGTTCACAAATTTCACCAAGGTGTGCTAGTGACGACTCTGCAGGGAGGGAAGCCAGCAATGGGAACAGCCTAAGATGAAAACAGCCAATGTAAACCATGCAGGAAGGGCAGCTAGCAATGGGAACAGCCTAACATGAAAACAGCCATGTAAACCATGCAGGGAGGGCAGCCAGCAATGGGAACAGCCCAAGATGAAAACAGCCATGTAAACCCCTCCCAAACAACCCCCTAAGAAGCAATGATGAATACAAATTAGCCAAAAGCTTCTCCTGATACTATTTGATATGTTTTGAGATGACATTGGTGTTCAGTTTTGCCTGTTTCTGTCTTCCAGGCTGTTTTTCGTGATAGAGTTTGTAAGTGGAGGTGACCTCATGTACCATATGCAGAGGCAGCGGAGACTGCCGGAAGAACACGCTAGGTTCTACTCTGCAGAGATCTGTCTTGCCTTGAGCTTCCTCCACGAAAAAGGTAAGTCAAGTTTCCAACTGAACATATACTAACATGGATTCATCTTCCAATTCATCGTTCAGTTGCAAGGAAATTAAATCTAAATGACAAGAAAATGTGTGTTAATTCAGGTCTGAGCATGTCACTGAATTCATTTAAATGTTGGTTTATGCAACTGATGATGTTTCCATGGTGATATTGCCCATTATTAAAAATATGCTGTGAATTTAAATACCTTTTGATAGATCCTGTGGTTAATTGAAGCAAGTGTCAACATTAAATTTAGGCCAATTTGTAAATATACTATGTGTGTGTGTCCAATTAATGCAGCACGATATCGCATATATGTCTGAATTCTGCACACTTGTGTGTTTGAGTGTGACAGGTTACTGGTGACCATAGGTTAGCTGTTCTAAAATCATCTGAAAAGGCCTTGAAACCGTTCAGTGACATCATTTCTTCCTCTGTTCTTCATCTCTTCCAGGGATTATTTATCGTGACTTAAAGCTTGACAACGTCCTCCTGGATGCCGAGGGTCACATCAAACTTACAGATTACGGAATGTGCAAGGAGGGTTTGCGACCGGGTGACTCAACGGGTACATTCTGTGGTACTCCAAACTACATCGCCCCTGAAATCCTCCGTGGAGAAGATTATGGTGAGTTTTAATGAATTCAAAGTTTAATTAGGGTAACAGAAATTGGAAGTAGGATAGGATAAAGATCTTGAGAGTAACAGCACTAATGGCAGTTACATAAATTGCATGCTTGCATGGTAAAGATACCAGGAGGAGCACAGTGTACAAAGCACTAAGAACGGAGAGTTGCGCTGTGGAGATAACCTATCCAGAGGCAGGAGTCAGAGAGTGGAGGAAACAGTACTACCCTCTGTGGTTTTGTCACTTGTGCACCTTTCTGTTACTTGACTTCACCAAGGTGTGCTAGTGATGACATCACATAGAGGTGTGATCAACATGTGACCTGGACAGGGGATAACCCCATCTACAATTGGATGTACAACCCCATCTACAGTTGGAGGTACAACCCCATCTACAGTTGGATGTACAACCCCCATCTACTTTTGGGTAGAAGAATGCATCTATGAGAGGGTGCTTTATAAATACATTTCACCATTTGCTCAGCTATATGCTATATGCTCTGCAATGATGTTCATTAAGTGGAGTCCACATATATATTACATATAGTATTATATATAAGATACTAGTATAATATATGGCGTATAGTTTAACATAATATGTATATAATATATGGCATATTGTGTAACATAATACATATAGATATATATTATATGACACAGTATATCATAATATATATATAATACATGGCATATAGTTTAACATAATATATATATACTACGTAGTGTATCATAATATATATCATATCATATCATAATACATTGTTCATGAGATGGAGCAAGTACTTCTGATTCAACTGTTTGGTTGCATCGATATTTAAGACTTGTTAATATTTCTTTTCTTTTCTTTTGTGTTTTTACAGACTACAGCGTGGATTGGTGGGCATTAGGTGTGCTAATGTTTGAGATGTTAGCTGGACGATCCCCGTTTGACATCGTAGGAACGGAGAATCCTGACCAGAATACGGAAGATTATTTGTTCCAAGTAATCTTGGAGAAACCTATCAGAATACCTCGATCTCTATCCGTTAAGGCTGCATCCGTACTCAAAGGCTTTCTTAATAAGGTGAGGTGATGCATTAACTTACCATCCCCCCTCCCCCCCCCACCCCACAAACCCCTGCCTTGTTGTTATAGCTTTTAAACCAGCATAACTCTTTGTGGCCAAATTTAAAGTATACCAGTGTTATTTTAATTAACACTTCAATAATATTTCTTGCTTTGTCCTGTTTTTATAGACCACCAAACTTTATCAATTTAAATGTGAAATTTATTCTACATATTTGAATAATTGATCTGACTATTTCTACATTTTCCTTTTTTCTTCAGAATCCAGTGGAGAGGCTTGGATGTCATCCACAGACTGGCTTTGCCGATATTCAGGGTCATCCATTCTTTAAAACTATAGACTGGGAATTGGTGAGTTTGTTCTCAGGGCCTTTCAGTATTATTCACAGATTATGTAAACCTTGAAAGTGATTTTTACTGTAGCCGATGTGTGATAAATAATGATCTGGATGTCTGGTGACTTGGCATACTTCCATGCCTAAAGAAGATTCAAACTTTCATGCCAGCATAAGATTGTCCAATTCAAATGAGTCTCCCATCTTAGCAATGGTATTACCTTAGTTTAACTTATATTCTTATAATCATTTACAAAGATTACCTCAGAAGAGTGAAATTTCTTTTATTAGCATACATCTGAAAGTCTTTGATCTACTGATTATATATCAAATTTTAATTTTTCTCTTCAGTTGGAACAGCGACAGACTTCTTCTCCTTACAAACCGCCATTACAAGGAGAGCGTGACCTAGAACATTTTGATCCCCAGTTCACAAATGAACCTGTCCAACTCACTGTGGATGATCAGTAAGTACTTGGTTTGATATTACAATGCAGAATTATTTAATCGGGCATTCTTGCTCTCCATGTTGGATGCACACTGCTCAACTGATAACAACCCTACCCAACTCGAACATTGTGACCCTCCCCCAACAATCCCCTCCCCACCCCCACCACACCCCCAACAACCCCTCCCCACCCCCTCCCCCACCCCCACCACACTCAAGAACTGTTGAGCCCACACAACAATTATCTTCTTTGTTTATAACTTATGGTGTTTGTGTTTATGTGACTTGCAATATGAATACCTTCGTGATTGGTTATATTTGTGCCAACTGCTATTGGGAAGTATTTTAAAATACTGAGTGTCCCCACAATTGACGCTGATGTGACTTAAAACTGGCAAAAGATTGGTCAGTTGTAGCCTTAAGCACAAACAGACATCCTGACTACTAAGATTTGACATGTCACAATGGTTGAGTTGAGTGGGGGAGCAGGGGGAGTGGGGCAGGGGGAGTGGGGGGCAATAAGTCAGGCAGTGTGTCTTGGCTGGTTTTAGACTGTTGTTTGAGTGAAGGTCATTAAACCATCTTCATATAATACTACATATCATGTATGTAGTAATAATACTGAACATCACACTGCATAGTTTGCACTGGATACACAAGCTGTATTCCCAGCTTTAATGTGGGTACCTATGTCACACTAAGTACAAATTGAAATTTATATCTCGTGTGCAAGATGTACAGAAAATATTCATAATAGTGTGAAAAAAAGAAAAAATAGCACATATGAAGGACACTACTGAAAAAACAAATCTCTTCTTTTGTTCTACGAGTGGTCGAGGTGCCACGTTTGCTGCTTGCATATTATTTTTCTATTTCACTATGACACTATTGTGATCTGGCTTCCATTCATAATACCATTGATATTCACAACACTAAAATACTCATAGTAAAGTGTATATGCCTGGAAGGCAGAATCAATTCCTTCCAGCTGTGGTTTTCAGCAGAGAATGTCTAATTTATCCTCATTAAACATTCACCTTTTGTTTCTTCTCTCTATTTAAATCAGTTCCTTGACATATTTTCTCTAGTTCGAATGTTTTATTTTACTTTGGCTGTTTCATTAAATGTCAGAAAGACACCAGAAACAAACAAAAGTCAAACTTGCTAACCTCTTGTCTTTTCTTCTCTCTTTTGACAGGAGTTTGTTACGACAAATTGACCAATCAGAATTTGAGGGTTTTGAGTACATTAACCCATTACTGATGTCAGGAGAGGAATGTGTGTAGGTCCACAGAACTGTTACCAATGCCATCTTCACGTCCTTCCATTGGTGTGTGTGTTTTCTATGTAGCTAATGTATTCCTAAAGCAGACATGTAATAAGTGTTTACTAGTCATAAGACCTCTGTCCTCTGTGTATCTTGCTAATCATGTTGTCAACATGTCCTAGTTATTCAAAGTAAATGGTTCTTGAAGAAGTAAGGTACAAAGTACCTGTTGGTGAATAAGTAAGTGTTGGTTGGGGGTAAGGGGAGGGGAGAGAGTGCTTTACTCAACCTTTAAAAAAAAAACTGTTTAGCTGTGTATGTTTGCAGTCCTTTAGCACAAAAGAAGCCCAATGGTGATAAATGTGTTGTCATTCACTTTCTTGGGTAATATTAGTCACTTCTGAAATGTGACTTCAGCAAATTTGTCTGATTTGAATATTCATGTCCATAGTCCATAGCAACCAAATTGCCAGATGCTCCATTACTAATCTTGTACTGTACTTTCTAATTGGTGTAACTTTGTGGAGGTACTTTTATTGTTGAAATAATCATAGGAATATATATATTGAAGGCTTTGTTTGTTCTCTGTGAATATTGATCAAAACACATCGATAGCACTTTCTGATTACTTAGTAAGTGTTTAAGATAATTCACTTTTAGTGCACTGGCGTAGGCTACAAAATATAATTGTGCGAGGATTTGAGACCTTCATGTGCTAGTAGCACTGGTCTGATGATAGATGTATAAAATTCAAAATACTTTGAAGACTTAATCCACTTCGTAAGTATTCATAACTTATCTTATTAGACTGGTTACAATAAGAAAAATATTATTACCCACCAATCCAGAATATTTATAAATACTTGATCAAGTTTGAAATGTATTCAAGCAAATTAAACATAACAATGGATAAATTCATCATTTTATTCTATCTAATTCAATGTATTTGCTCAGAGGAATTTTGGAGCTGTGCGGCAATGACAAACGATTCAGTCTGTTGGGGGGATTTTCTGTTGCTAGTACCACCTACATATGATGGTTTCGAAGCATTTGTAGTGTCAGTATAAACAGTGAGGAGGCCTTTAGCTAAATAGAAACAGGACAATGCTGTCACTATAAGGTGCTTTAAAGCAAGACATGAAAGTATAGTAAATAATAAAAAAAATTGTCTCAATTGTTAGAATAAGTCCTGTAATTAACTGGAATATAATAGACGGTGATAAATGTTGGTGATTTGATTGCTGTCAATCACACAAGTGAGCTTTTTGTGGCTTTTTAAAGCAGATATTAGTAAGTAACGTAATGTTATTGCATGAGATTGTTCTACCCTTCCTTACAGGGTTGTATTCAAGAGGTTGTATTGACCAGTATAGTAGAAGTATTCAAAAGTGTCTTAAATGTTTGTAAGCTTGACGACTGTCATAAAAAAATTGAAATGGTATTCGGGTACGGTCGAATATTGAATTTGCGATATAGAGAGAGAATTGATTATTAAAAATAACTTATTTACTCATTGGTATAGTCAAAAATTTATTTATCAATAATAACAGATGGCAAACCTTTAAGACATTTGTGTGCTCTTTAGAAATCAGGAGTATCTTAATCTCTGATCATCGAAGGAATCATAATAAGGGTTGATCCAAGGAAATCAAATCATATCGGTTAGCTCGACTGAGGACTGTATAATTGCGTGTTTTGAGTAAATTCCGAGGCAAGAATGATAAACACAGTAGGGTGTTTCTTTCATAGGCGTAGGAGGCGGGGGCCTGGGGGGTTGTAGCCCCCAACCCAAAATTTTGGTGAAAATTCGGGCAATATGCTGAAAATTATTCGGGCACCTACTGAAAGAAAACCAATTTGCAATGTGTTTTTCAACATTGGTTAAACTTATATCATTATTATCATTATAACTGTAACGACTGGCGTAATAATTATAACCAATATGGAAGGGTAATAACACGGAAAATATTTGTATGTTATTGGCATGTGATGTAATATCCGATGAATGCCTATATGATGTGCACAATAACATGGTTTCTTTGCCTGGTATCCTACAAACTAACATCTTTGTCATTAAAGATGTGACACCTGCGTTATAATCCACAAACATTTCCTTTTCTTACGAAGCGATTTTACCACCGTATTTATCCGTGCCTATGTTTTAAGACCTGCCTTTTATGGTAATGAAATTCTTGCATTTTTGTATCCAAAATGAATAACTTATTTGCAGTAAAATATATTAATTTTGTGATCTATGCACAGAACATACTTATGATTCACACAGCTCTATAGGCTTTATGTGTCGTTGCTGAGTCTGTCCATGGTAATTTATGTCCTTGATTGTGTTAAAATATGGCAAAGCATTTGCTTTGGAAATGTTCCTCAGTTCAACCCTCAATACAGTATTCAATGTCTAGACAAGTCAGAAGGCTTGACATGTTGATCATAACTGGTTCTTCAAAGGCAAACTGGCTTTCACGAAGGTCCTGCTATGATTTCATCTTCAGGTCTTCTAGCTTTGATTTATTTTTTTTTTTATTTAGCAGATAGGCAGTTTGATCTTTGTTTTGTCTCTTTGGATTCATTTAATTTAGGACTAATTGAAGTCTTAATTACCACCCATTGGTAAGGCATTGAACAAGAAAAAAGATACTTTCTTAGGAGAGATTTGTTTGTTCTAACAGGGTTGCGTTCATCAAAGGAAAACTTTAGCCTCATAAAAGACTAGCCACACTTTACTCAGTGAAATGTTAAAGTCTGTAAGATTCAAAAATTGAAGTATTCTGATCATAATCTAATGTAACTTTTGTTTAAATTTTAATAATATGAATTGATTATTTACAGATATTATCATAGATAAGGTATAGGTCATTACAGAAAACAATAAACTTGACCTGTAATATTATTATTATTGTATAGACCTGTTTTTGTTCATTTCTTTTGTACGTTTTAGCATATAGTGTTTCATTCATAGGGGTTGGCACAACTTGTTTATTATACAGTCACGTTTTTCAATGGCAGTAGTGTTCATAAGTTATTTTTTTTTTGTAGAGATTTCTGTCTGAGACCAGTCGTTTATGCCTTAGTTCAAGAACCTCCTTTCTTTCATTCAATTCAGATATTCATGTAAAAAAATTATGTTGCATTTTTGCACTTGAGAATTGAGTTTTGTATTCAAATGATAGGCTAAAAAGTATGTAATAAAAGCAGTAAAGAAGTACTTATCTTGAAACTTGTTATTTTCTTCTGTTATTGTTGAAGACATTGGAACCCTCCCACCCAAATCCATACCCCTGATGTTACCATTCAACCCTTCAAACTCCAACAGAGCCTTTGGT
>JAIPMN010002571.1:0-24691 GCA_020650975.1 Apostichopus californicus
ATATCTATATATATATAAATATATATATATCTATATATATATTGTATATCTATATATATAGATATATATATCCCTCTGCTAGGACATTCATCTGTGGTAAAAACCTTTCGCGGGACCCTTTCCTGAGTTTATAAAGGGTCATATTGGTACAGACTTAATACCAAATCAATGTATGTACATGTACTGATAGTGTGAATTCCCAAGTGGGAATTAACGATCAGAGGCGATCATAGGATTTGTGCTAGTCTAGAATAATTGCTTGGTACTGTAGATTTATATCTTTGCATAATCGCCAGTTGATGCTAATCCCATAGAATCCATTTATTTTGTTTGTGAAGTAAGAGTTATTCAGCTGTCTGCCTTTCCTCATTGTAAATGTTAATGTAATTCTCTGTTATCAACCAAAGTCAACTCTAAAGACTTCTTGGAATAAGTTTAACCTGTACATTCAACTTTGCACAGTAATACATTGAATATGGATCTCTCTCCAAACTCATCTGAATCATGTCCTAAGAAAGAAGGAAAGGAATAATGAAAAAAAACTTAAATCCCAGAGTGGTCTAATAATCTGACATAAAAATCTGATTTGTTATTCCTGCTTGTTTTTGTTTCTTAAGTGAAGGCTTGAGATATTAACATGAGACAGTAAAGTAAACCCAGCAGACTTGGGAGGTAGTTTTTATGATTACATTAATAATATATACATTAAGTGATTAACTAGGAGACTGGATTTAAAGGGTGGATGTTCTCATTGGTCCACGCTTCTTCAAGGTATGTTGTGGTTTTGAAATTCAAGTGTATCATCTAGAAAGGTGAAGATAAACTTAAATTCACATATATTTTCAATGCATGTTTGGCTGCTGACACTAATCAAGCCGTTCGTCTTCCATGAAGGAAAATCGAGACCAACAAAATATCCCAAAATGGAAGAAAATGTTTTTGTTGTTCGAGGGAGATCTTTTATGATAATCGTGTCTGTCACATGAATTGAAGATGATGATTGCCTTTATTTCTCCTCTAATTAAGGTACAAAAAACAAAACATGGTCTCTTAGCTTCCTTTTTTTCCATCTATGCAACATGGCACCCTAAGGTGAAATCCAATACCATTTGTCCTCGACAAATTGTTATGCATTGTAAACATACATGTAATACTTAAAACCCACAACAGATGATTGCCTCCATATTGATTTTAGGGAGGTTGCTAATTGATGAGTTCACTGCCTGTTTTTTAGGGCATTTCTGGAATCGACCAACAAGGTTTGAATCGGGAACAGACAAGCTCTGCTGGCATGCCAACGCAACTGATATATCTTTGAATCAAACTTCTGAGTTATTATTAATCTGTGCTAAGACCAGGGTTGAACACATGTGGGGAGCTCTTTAAAATATTATGTACCCTTAAAGCATGCACTAGATTACATCAGTTTCCCTTGGATGGGAAGAGAACATTTACCACCTCTGTGCGTACATGTACGTACATGTATGTACATTAAGGGAATTTCCAATACATGGAATCTATTTCACAATTTGATCTCGATCAAATGTGGATGCGGTCTGAAGCATTAGCTACAGGTAGGGTCTAAACTTTTCCAGGAATGTGAACTTGTGAATGGATCAACAGGTGGATTTGATCCAAGTCTAGTATAAATAGAACTTTCATGATCTGCATGTTAATTGCTAGGCTTAAAAATTTACTGATGATTATGATTATGATTAATTGCTAGGCTAGGGGTACGTGCAAGCCAGTTCAATGAGCGTTCAGATGTTTAGATCATCTCTTAACAGTAAGACAAACGAGAAAAAGCAACCAAGGATGTTTGTAGTTTAAAAATAAAATCATGCAGTGCATGCACGTACACACCACACAGACACACACTGGAAAGAAAATGTCACAAAAATCCAATGTCATTCTCCGACGAGGACACTGTAGTCTTTTAGACAAGACCTCAATTCTAAAAAGGTGTTTGAGATTTGAGTATGTTTGAGTTGAAGTATTCTTCTGTTTTTTTTTGTACTGAAAGCCTAAAACTCTGACACCAATGTGAGGAACACTATCAGCACCTCCCCCCCCCCCCCTCTCCCTCAGAAATTAGCAGCTGGCCTAAGTAGTAAAACTCTTTTAACTCTCTCAACTATGAAAGCACTTTTATTTAAGCAGAACTGTCCATTTGGCAACAGCATTTGTTTTTCTCTTTTTCGATATTCCATGATTTTGTATTAATTCCCATTTAACATATAAATATCTTTCCCCCTGTGACTCACAAGTCCCTTGTCCTTGTTTTGCTACTAGCTCGCCATAATAAAACTGGTGTTTTTCAGTCTGTAAACTTTGTTTGAGTTGCCAAGTGTAATTCATCACTTGATAGTGGTGCACATTGTTATTCACACACCTCATGTGTGAGGCAGACTTGTGTCTGGATACTACTACCATCAGTTAAGTGCAGTTAAGGCTTACACCAGGCTCCAGTAGCTTATCATAAAGAACCTTTTGTTCAGCTTTAGGGGGTCCTGGAAGTGATAAAAAAGGATGTTTTCCAATAGCTAACAATAGGGCAGATAGGAAGTTATAGCTTAGGGACCTTCTCTACAAATCTTACTTTAGAATAAATCCATGAAGCTTTTAATTGTGTGTGTGTGTTGTACATGTGCAGGTGCTGTGAGTGAAACATGTATTCATTGAGTGTATTGATTGACTATTATTGACCTCTTGGCCCTAATATTGATCAAGCACTATTTGGTGATCATGCCTCCTTCAAGAGACCGGGCTCGCAATTTAAGGATGTTTTGTTTCCGCTCAATTGTAATGACTGTTGAGTATATCTGCCAGCTTTCTCGTGTTATTACTAGGTGAGAGTCAACAGTCTTTCATAACTTTGGAAAAGGCACTTGCCATGAAAGAATGGGTTGGCTTGTCATAACAGGTAGAGAGACTGTTTGTACACGCACAATTTCCACTTCAATGCTACAGTCTGTCAATAGACCTCCCCCCCCCCAAAAAAAACCTGTTATTAAAACATTATATAAAGCCATCATGTGATTTGTAAGTTGCTCTTGTTTCTATAGCGTTTGGTGAGATGAAAACCTTTACTCAATTTCCATAGAAATGTAAATTACACTTATGACTATATACTAAGTATTAAACTTGATTCTTTCAGGCTAACTTAAGTAGGAAATTTAAGTTTGCTCAAAATATATACCAAACTTTTTTTTGCCAGTGGTTGAAGTTAATCACTTCACAAAAATTCAAAAACATCTTTTGGTTCAAAGTAGACCCTAAAGCATAGTATTCCGTTGACAAAATCTATGTGAATTTTTCCAATTTGGTTAATATATCTTGTGAGTGCATCTGGTAATTTCACCTGTCTTGTGTAGGGGGAATTCTATTCTGACAAGCATTTGTTGATAAATAGTTAATGTGGCGGGGGGGGGGGGCACCAACCGAGAATAAAGTTGACTGAGGGCGCTGACATGAGATGACAAGCTGTTGCTATGCGATTGGTACCATCAGCATTAGCACATGCGATGCTAAGATATGAGTCAATCACTAGCAGCACAGTTTATATTTCGTTTGTGATCATTGGAGACGACATCTTTTGAAACGTTTGTCAGACTCTGCACTCGTGAGTTGAAGCTTGAGTCAGTCTCCGTCCAGCATGAGTCCACCTACAAATTCACCCAGCATGTTTGTGTGCTTGTGAGAGCGCTTTCGAGCCATCATGTTACCATGATTGATCAATTCATAAATAGTGCCGATCTTGTACGTAAAACGACCTTTATGACTTTGCCCTCGGTTAGTACAACGGAAAACCACACGTTTTCTCGTTTGAACGGAACATCACTCTTCCATTCAAATGTGCTTTTGAATTACGATGGACCCTTTACCTGACAAACTCATTAGTCATGTAGGCTGTCATTATGTCAACACTAACAGCAAGCTTTATACTTTCATTTTGTAACTTTGGGATGCCAATGATGCTGTATACACCAACGTCTACTAACAACACAGTTTGTTTAGCTTGACTAGTTAACTTATAATTCTTATGGTGAAATTGTCAAGCACTTGGCAAATTTTCAATTTTTTTTTTTTGGCAATTAATAGTACTTCTATGAAAAGGGTCATGCCAGGAAAAATGTTTGGAATTAAGTAGAATTAGTAATTACTTAATATTACTTAATGTGGTTTCATGAAAAATGTAGAAGAGTATCTCAGGTTGATCTTATTTGACTTATTTTCGGTAATACTCGGTAAAGTCTGAGAACACTGGTGACCAAATACATGGGCTGCTTGTGATAATAATAAGAAAATACTTTAATTTAGTGATAAAATATCATCAGATTGCTAGTGCTAAATCTACAGTGAATTGGTAGCCTATTTCTGTGGGTATTTGCCCTAAAATGTGCAATTTATTTTCATTCCTCTGAAATATAGGTATTAACTATTTAATTAATCAAAACTCTGGTCTTGTCTCCATCCAACTACATATTAACCTAGATATGGGCACCCATACACATACATGCACATGTAACACATAACTTTACACGTTTTACATATGTAGTGAAGCATATTGTTTCATGCAATGTTAGTAATAGTCAGTGCTATATACAAAGGAAGTTTACCTGCCAACATTAACCTGTTCCCGAGGAAATAGGCTAGGATACAAAAACATCCGAAAAGTATGGAGAGAGGGGTCACTTGTGTCAAATAGTTGCAGCTGTTGTTTTAATATAGGATGTATCATGTAATAGTACATAAGAAAGGTTAGCCTGCATGAATAGTGCTTCATTTACATGAACAGCTATGTTGTATATGGACAATAGTACAGTATACTGTGTACATGCAAGACCTTAAACTGATTTTAGGAATTGGACAGGATTTTATTGTTATAATGTAAAATCTTACCAGTGAATCAATCCAGATGAGAATTACTGATGTACAGTAATTGATGTACATGGTAATTCTCAACAATTCTGTGTTCCCTGTTTTGATCCATTATTCTTGAAACAAAAGAAATTCAGATAGTGTGCCAGATTAGATGTGAGTGGTCTGTACACTTACTTGTATTCCAATATAGTTGTGGGTTCATACTCACCCATACTAGGGTATTAGATTAAGCAAACATACTTGCGCTTTAATAGAGCCTTCTACCTTACTACTCGTACTAGATACGAAGGAGTTCTAGTTGAACTATTAAAAAGTAAATTGATCATTTTCTTTTCTTGTGAACTTGTGGTAGATATTCCATCCTTTTGAAAACCAATTCTGATTCCAGAATAAACAAACATACGATTACTACAAAATAGAAGTTTCAGGCAAACTAATGATCCACAAAACCTTTTTTTTTTCCTTTTTCTTTTCCGTTTTCATTTCATTTCCAATTTTTATTTTGTTATCGGTTGAGTTTAGATTACTCAGGATTATACGGAAGATCCCTTGGGATCCCCTTAATCTATCCTTTGGTAAAAACTTCAAGGTCTTTTTCATAAATTACTTTATAGGCTCAAAACAAAATCCTGCAATATGTAGGACGGTGGCATTTGTTATTAATGTACTCTTATACTATCTAGCATTGTATGCATGTATGTATGTACAGTATGTGAAATGAGTGACAGTGAAAATGACTGTTTCGTTAAATATATGCTGGTCAGATGTAACTGAAATTATGGCAATTAGATACAATAGGGATTTATAATTTGCTAATAAATTGAGCTAATGAATATTCTGTAATAATAGCACGTATAATAAGTTCTTGTTCTGTAGAGTATTTACATATGCTAGAGGTTTTGTCAGAAAATGGAAAACACACTCACAATCATATGAAGTATTTACGTCAATGTGCGCATAAGATAACTAACTATCCCACAATTAAATAGAATTGTTCATTGGTATCGCCTGTCTGACACTTTGGAGATGCAATAAAACAAAAATAGTCAAAAAAACAAAAATAGTCGTTGGCCTATGAGCCATTATAAGGGAAATTTTATAGGCCCAAGGTCTGGTGTTGTATTTACCAAACTCAAACAACCAGTAAAAATACTTAAAAACTTTACCCTACTTGTGTATCAGGTTTTGCTGTAACAGAAATATTCCTTGTTATTAGAGATATTAATTAACATTAACAATTTTATTTGCAGCTCAGTCCATAATGTACAGTAAGGGTGAATAATTAACTATTGATATAATGATATGAATTTTTAAGTAGATAAATTATAATAAGTGACTGGATACAAATAACCCAAAACTTATGTGGGTTGGAATTTTACAAGTGACCAGCTTACCTGTCCCCTTACAACCTCAGCAGAAACTACAGGAAGAGGTGAACTGCTGGGAATCTGTATAGAGAAACACAATAGGATTTGGGGACCGGATAGCTGTTCCCAAGTGGCAAGCTGGAGGTGAATTCTGTCCTGTATCCTCTTATTTGCATCACCCAATCATCCACTCCAATAAAGGCCAATTAATGGGCAAAAGATTTTGTCCCCCCCCACACCCCTCACATTTAGCCCTACAGAAGGTGTGGTGGGCATCCTCATAACCTGCCCGACTCCCTCTGGTTGGTCTCATCTCTCTAGTTCTGTATGGTTGTCAAGAGAAAGGTTAGCAAAAAAACAAAAGTAACTATGTTTCATCAGTGACATAGGGTTTCAAACAATTTGATTTCAAAATCACTGTACAATACTCGTTAATTTTGCCTTGTTGATTCCAAAGATTTTATCATCTTTTCTGTTTTCACAGTTTAAAATTAGACCTGTTATTTCTCCTTCTCTTTTTATCATCTAACCTCCGCCCCCTTTGTTTGTGGGATTTATTGATCATCCAGTGTCTTTTACTGCCCCTGTTTCTCTTATTCCCCCTTCCCCCTTCTTCACTCTTTTTTTTTACTTGAATATTTTGCTGGACAATCATCCCAGGTTGGTCGCAAGTTGGTCCTCGAATTCACCTGCCGGTCATTCTCCAGTGGAGTTGTTGTTCAGTTTTGTGTTGTAATGGATCAAGCCTTCATGAAAGTGCTTGGGAAGTATGTGGTTTTGAAGGAAAACCGGGTTAAAACACCAGTAGAGGAAAGAATGTGGTTTGACCTAGTGGGAAAGGGAATCACTTCTGGAAGCCACTAAGTGCAACTAAAAGACTGTTTATTAGTTTTAAGCCTGCTTGCGATATTATTTATGATTGTCTTAAAGCTAATCAAAACATAGTTAAGAGTAGATAAATGGTGTTCCAGTGTTTCCTAGAGCTGTTCAATTCTTTTTTTTTTCTTTTTATGTTCAAGGTCGAGTCACTGGGTGTTATCTTTTTTTAAATTACACTAACAGTAACACGTTTCGAAGAGATAAAAGTTTGTTTGCTTTTTGTTTGTTTGTTGTCGTTGTAAGTTTTGAAGGGATGCAAAGGATTAACAGCTTACCGTTCAGGAATTGAATTAATATTCAGAAATCTACATGTATGTATATTTGTAACAATTGAATAGAAATATGACTATTTCAAACACATAACTGGTGTCAGATGGCAAAACCAGTAGAAAGGTCTGGTTGTAAAACCGCCCGGGCTGTAACTGTGGGTATAATGACTATGTATGGGGAAGTGGATATTCTTATTGGTCGTTACGGTAGATCCGTCTGTGCAAGAGGGGGGTGTTGCGGAGGATGGAGCATAAGATGCTCACCGCAGATAAGGGAACTGAACCAGTACGATAAATTCCATACGTAACATATATACATACTGCTTGAGAAAAGCACCCCACAGGCTTACAAGACTTGGGAATTGTCAAAATGAATGCCCTGAAGAAAATATCATAATGACAAGAGTTCACCGAGTTAAGATGTAGAATTTTGCCAGTGCATTTGTTATGCAAATGCACTTTTGTTTCTCAAATGCACTTTTGTTTTGCAAGTGTTGTGCATTTTGTTTTGACTTGGGAATTGTCAAAATGAATGCCCGAAGAAAATTGTCGTAATGACAAGAGTTCACAGAGTTAAGATGCAGAATTTTGCCAGTGCATTTGTATTGGTTTTCATCATGTCATCATAATTTCAATGGATATTTTTAATTACCACAGCATTATGTGCAAAGTCCCTATAAAATGTGTTTTTCATCTTTCTTTTCTCATCTCCTTTGTGTGACAGGCTTCGACTTTGGACCTGACACAGAGGATGAGCAGTTTGTGCCAGACTTCCAAACAGAAAACTGTAAGTATTGTCTGTGTTATACCTGCCGTCGTCATGACAATGGAGAACTTGATATTTTCAAGAGACCCCACCCACAGACCAAATTATTACAAACTTTTTGTGGTAGATGGGTTGTTAATCATAATAATAATATTCCACTCTTATATAGCACTTTACACCAGCGATAGTTCTCAAAGCCCTTTACAGACGATATGTTACCCTTGGTCAATGTTAACCTGTCCCAGAGACAATCCCTCCAGGCGGCTGCAGTTATATACTGCGCCCAATGACAAGTTACCTCACAGGTACCCATTCAACCCCTGGGTGGAGAGAGGCAATTGAGATAAAGCATCTTGCCCAAGGACACAACGTAGTGAACTAGGCAGGAATCGAACCAGCAATCCTTGGATCACGAGTCCGACGCCTTAGCCAATCTTCCACCAGGCCCTCTGTTAGTTAACAACAACATCCCCTGCCCCCTTCCCCGAAACAGGCAAACGATCCCTTGTGGCTTATCTTTGGTGATTTACTTTGTGCCTGGCTTACCTGAGTTAATATCCCTATCTATCACAGTTTAGGTAGATTGAAGGCAGCATTAGTAGACCGGGAGACAGGGTAAGTGCTGTACTCCCGTAAATTATCGCCAAACTCGTGTTTTGGGAGATATTGCATCACACGGAGGATATAAAGACGCGAACATTTGTAAAATACTACATGTCAGAGCCATTAGTGCTTGAATTTTTAAAAGGTTTCACTTTACACAGTATGATTTATTTAAAGATTGAGAGGGTATCTCCGATTATGTCAGATTGTTTCGTCGGGTTTTGCTCAGAATGTTGCCAGGTTTAAATGCAGCTTTTATATATGTTTTTGCCTCCATTTTGCATACTCTACTTTCATATAAATAAGATATAAAGTCGAGCATGCGTAGACTTCTATATAAACAGATGTGACACTCTGATGAAGTTCAGGTTTCACATCACCCCATTCTCCTCCCCCCACACCAACCCCCCACCAACCCTTCACTCTCTCTCTCCTTATTCCCTTTAAAAGGAGGACATTAGCTTATAAAACAATACCTACCTAAACAGTTGTATCCCTCATTATAGCTTTGATTCAGTTTCATTTTGTATTCATCATACTGCAGTGTAGGCCTGTGTGTTTGTTGACTGCAACTTACCATAACAACAGCCAATTCAACTGATAAAATGTCAATAGTTGTTAAATGGAGGCATGGATCGCACAGTTTACTATACACTACACTGTAAGCTTGTACTACTGTAGGGTATAAGAAGCACAGTCGTAAACTCACCGTGTGAAGGATTTTCTTTGCCTTTAGAATCGAAAATAGAATGCCAACCGAGCAATCGTAATTGTTCCCTTTGATATGAAGTCAGTTATGCCCTGAGGGTGAATCTTTTATTCTTTGCATATGTTGCCTTTTAGTGATTAGATATTACCCCCGTATTGAATAATTATACTTTAGGCTCTCTTAGTTCAGTTAAGTTGTTTTGAATAGATATGAAAATATTCAAGGCTCAATTTTGGCTTCAAAAAAAAGAAAAGAAAAACACCAAGGTATATAACTAGTTTTTTTTTGCCATTCAATCCCGAACTCAAAAAGATAAAGCAAAATTGTGAATAAAAAGAGGTCATGCACTTTCCCCCACGCTAAAATAGTAAAGCACTTGGCAAACCACATTCAACAAGTCTGTGCCTTTTTATCTCCTTACTGGCAAATAACAACAAGGATACTTCATTCATAAATCCCTTCTACACCTTATCTCTCCCTTGGAGGACTGTAATCCTATCACCCAAACCTCAGATGTTTTCCCAAGTCTGATGTAAGCACTCCACAACCCAGCATTGGCTGCTCCATAACCAACTTGACCCTGGGTCACAGTTCTGTAACATAATAGCTCTGTGGCTTCCTATTTCTGTCCAACTGACAAATGAAAAACTTCCTAAACCTTGAGGCCAAAAAGGGGAACCAAAAGTTGTGTCAACAGCGGGAGATGTCAACAACATTCAGGGATCATCTGCCACGTGTGGGTTTGATTGCTTTACTGGTTGAAATTTTTTCAATTTTTAGTAGGGCTAGTAACTGCTCTCCCTCCCTTTATTGTGTTGTACTAGGAAGAAGTCATTACTTTAACACTCTCTCCTGTGTAACAAGTGGGTAGTCTGCAATCGGTATTCCTATGAACATGCGCTTTGTGTTTAGGAACTTTCTAGAACAGTGACAGATGTTTTCTGACTTGTAGTGATATTCATTCAATGTTGATGATAACTTATTTTGTAGCATGTTATGTATACCTGAATGGAAGTGGCAAGAGCTAGAGAATGGGTAAGAAAGAAGAGAGGCACAAATTTCCTCTTTTCGCTTACACTTAAATGATTTATAAGGGTTAGAAAATGATACACTCTTGTGTACAAAGTTGATCAATCATCAACAGTTTCCTTAGAGTAATTCTTAGTTAATTCATGGTTCAGGATAACATCTTACTGTATTTTTTATAAAGTAGTAACAATTGTCATTAAATGCTCCCCTACCCCACCAATCGGCTCCTCCCTCCCCTCGGCTCCTCTCCCTCTCCCTCCCCTCCCCGAAATAAAAGTTTAAAAAAAAGAAGAAATGATTGAAAAAACTAATTTCAAGATGCCCTGCATTTTCCAAGTTTTGTGGTTTCTTGCTCATCTGCCATCAAGAGTTTTCTTAATGAACCCATCACAGCGGTATACCTGCGATGCGGTTTTGTTATGTCACAGATGATACTCTCGGTAGAAGGCAAGACGCCTGCAACCTGTAATTTCTATCCCGTCGGTTCAGTCCGGTAAAGACCAGAATGGGTGCATGCTGTGACTTGTCCTTATATTCATCCTTCTTTGGTCAGCTTAGTCAGTAACTTGGGGATTTCTCAAATTGAATAATTTGGTCTGCATTTAGTTATGTCAGAATTCATGATTTTCGTTTTTTGACTTCAGAATTCAAAGGTAAGGAGTCATAAAGTAGGATGCGGGGCATGTATTTGGCATACTGTACTATATATCTGTGAGGTTGTCAGATGATTTTTGTCGATCGTAAACTCGATTGCGAACACAGGTGTTATACTTCAGCAGAAGGGTACATTCGAAAAGGGGGCGGTTACCCTGAAGTGGGTCAGAGGAGGGGTGGTGGGCACAAATGCTAAAAGTTACTTATTTTGCAAGTTAGGTAGATGAAAAAGTTCATAATGATGTGTGTGGTGACAGTTAAATTGTGTCAGTCATAATTTATTGACATCGGGAAGGGTTGTGGTGAATTTGCATTCTGCAATTTGCTACAAGCTGATGGGGTTGGGGAGAGGGGGGGGGTGGAGAGCAAGATATCTGGAAACAAAATCTGTTACATTGGTTTACAAAAATATTATTAGGGAGGATTAAAGTAGTCATAAACCTGAAAAGTTTTTTCCAAATTATGGCAAACTTAAATATTACATTTGTGGGGTAAAATTTTAGCTGTATTCCATTAAATGGTTAAATAATGCGATCATCCTTGCCTTGTAGGCTCAAAGTGATACTGTAGGTGAAGATATGCAGTTGTTAATACATACATGTATATATGTTAATTGTAATGATACCAACAAAAAGATCCTTAGACCTGTTGTTGATGCTATGAGTGGTGTTAAAAGGTAAGGGTAGGTAGGGTCTTTTCGAAGTGCTTTAATTAAATATTTTAATGGAATGATCTAGTTGTAGAACTTTGTACTTTGTCCCAGGAAATAAAGACATTAGCACATAATTTAAATTTGTACTGTTGTCTGGAATCAGGGTGTGCCTTTGGCTGTTGGCAGTTTGATTTTCAGAGGTCAGAATAAAAAGTCATTTTCGTTGCTACCTGAACATTGGTAGTCTTCATATAGACATGCTGTGTAATAATTAAAGTTGTATGTTTAAATATATAGCACTTAAATATAGTGATAACATATTGTGAAAACATGTAGTGATTAAATATAGTGATAACATAACTTATAGTGATATAATGATTAAATATAGTGATTAAATATAGTGATTAAATAAAGCGATTAAATATAGAAATTTTAATACATAGATACCAGCAACTGTGGTGTGTCCACTCTAGCCTAATTATCTTCCACAATTTCAAACAGCAGTATGGAAGGACGGTTGAACGGTGTGACTGACTGACAGGGTTTATACTTCATAGATATTTATTGCATACAATCAGAGTATTGGATGTCTTCTGAAATAGCATATTGGAGAGTGAAATATGAGACACTTAGACGATCTAAAAATAGCAACTTGTGCTCATGATCAGATAGTAGATAGTTTGGAACTTTGGATGCAATGAGGTAAATATCAACCCAGGTTAGACCTCGTTTTGAATGATTGTGTTGTTTATTTTTGCTTACATGCCTCCCTCAAAATATTAGCAATCTCCTTCTAACCTTCTTCTAGAATGAACTGGGAACCTTTTAAGCACTGTACAGCCATAGTGACCGGTCACTACCAGTCAATGACCCCTCCTTCTCAACAACTATTTTCCTTGAACATGAATTTATCAGATTTACATCACTCCTTCTCATACCTGTAACCTATACATGGGCACTTCGACCCACCCTGGCAGAAGAACCGGTAACGTTCTTGCACTGCGACCCCAATGACCCTCTCTACGGTCAGTTCCCTCTTCCCTCCCAATCTTCCATTCGGGATTCAAAACTGTGACCATAAATTTCTTAGGTTACGATAGATTGGAGTGCGTATATATGTAACAGGAGACATGGTACAAGTATCGTTGTTTGTAAGCACCTAAACCAGTCAGTGTTGGGCGTACCTGGTTAATATGTTAACAAAACGTGTAAATACTGTACACCTTGCTGTATCAGTTCTGTGCATCATGTGTGCTACAGGGGGAGGGGAAGGGGGAAGGGGAAAGAAATACATTCCACACACTCTAGAACTTGAGCACACCACCAAATGTCCTTAATCACACTGCCAATGTCCTTTCTCGTGTTGATATTCAACTCATTGAGCCAGTAGGTATTCCCTATGCATGAAACCCATCCCAAGGACTCTGGTATGGCCGTTACCATGAACCGACATCATCGTCAGACTATGAACTAGATTGTATAATTCAGTTGATGAAGGCTACGGAACCATTAAATTAACAAGACAGTCCATGTCTTTTCATGACATTTGTTTATGTAATAAATGTATTTTGCCTTTGCTAGTGCCCCTCATTACCCTTCAAAGTATGTTCTAGATTTGTTTATACCCAGTCTGTTTTTTGTTGCTCCCTTGGCGGCTGTGAGCAGGGAGCAGCAGTGATTGTCACGTCTCCCTTTTGTCAGTAACATACCCTAGCCTGTGATAGGCCTCTATCACACACTGGATATGACAAGATTCCTGAGTTCACTCTTCAGCTGTAGACTACCTATAGGCTTGACCTTCATCGGTTGCTGATGTCAAATTAAAGCTTCCTGTCATGGTTTTGCCATGAGGTCAAGAGGCCATACAGTTAAGGCATGCTACTATTAGGGAAGCAATTGGGTAATGGGAAAGAAAAAGGTCTCCTGATACCAAAAGCTGTACTGTACATATATATGGCATTGATGCATACTGGGCATGGGATGATATGAAACCCTAGCTTTGTCCCAACCAGTCAGTTTGTGAATACATCAAATTCATCCAATTGAAGGATTCTTCAACTTGTTTTAGAAACATTGAGGAAGTGGCATATATTAAAAAGAAGAATTCTAAAGAAGAACAATATTCTGACACATATGTGGTGTACATACATGTAATACTCTTCATGTGGTAATATTTTCAACACTATCAGAAACTATTTGCCTAGTTCACCCCTATCAGAAATGACTGTTCACTGTATGTAACTAGCCAGTATTTTTTAGTATAGACAGGACTACTTTTGTGATTTGAAGCAAGAATCATGAACTACTAATTGCCCAGGAGCCCAGGGTTAAATAGTGCCGGTCGGTATTAGAACTTTTTACTTGGAAGTACCGGTCAGCAAACGTTAGTGCTGGCCAAGTCCGACCGGCGCCGACCGGCGTAGCTACAACACTGATGTGCTTGTAGCATTTCTTCACGTCTAATATCTCCACTTTAATCGCTGTGCGGTACTTAATATCATTAACAGTTACTGGAGATCATAAGCACGCCCGTCCCATCCCCCCTTCCACCCACAGATAGAAACAGGAGAATTGGTTTTGTTCTTCTGTTCGGATACAGCAGAACAAAGTTGATACAAATCAGGGAACCAATCATTTCGTCTTCTTTGTAAACTACAGTGGTCTAAGTTTAGATCCAGAGAGATGGATGTTCCTCATAACTTTAACAACTGGAGAACATTTAGTATCTTTAAACTGTGTAGCTGTAATACAAGAAAGAATACAGATCACTCGTAAAATGTATATCATAATAAAAAATATAAAAAATACAGTGCACTAGAAGTATCCTTTGAGTTCCCTTCGTACAAAACCAGGCATGCTGCGGAGACAAGATGTGCTGTGTGCTGACACAGTAGGAGCACACAGACGGTTAAAAACGGCTGTATATATGCATACGTAAGTTTGTGTTAAAAGCATATATCCGTTACACAAGAAAACTACAGTGTTCTCAGTTTAGAATTCAGAGAGATGGCTGTTCCTTGTAACTAGGCAACTGGAGAACAGATAAGTAACAGATCACTCGTATAGTGAAACAATGTAACATACAATACAGTACAGCACACTACAAATATCATAAATGATTTCCCTTTTTACAATCCATGAATGTTGTAAAGATGCCCAACATGAACACACCAGATGATTAATGACTATATACATGTATACATTAGTTTGTGTGCAAAGCCTATGGACCCTACACAAGAATGAACTGTGCTACTGAATGGGCAAAATGTACTTAAAATGTTGGATTTATTTTTTTTTCAAGCTAATTGGAGCAATAGTCAAAAGTAGTTATTCATTGGGTACAAGGTAACATTTAAACAGATGTGACACTGACACACTAGAGATTTGGAACTCTCTCTCTCCCTCACTGTCTCTAAGATTGAAGTACTATACTGTATGTACACTAGCATCCTGAGGGATAGATCAGGCAAGAAAGGGTGCATGTAGAAAAACTCAGCAACGATGGAGTCTTAATGTGAAGGACGTAGACATACGACAAAAACGTTACATGTTAGCAGTCTTACAGCAAGATGCTTGAATTACAATTCATATCAGATGGAAAAATAAAGGAACTATTACAAATAGGAAACCTGAATTTGAAAAGGATAGCTGGGTCTAATTTGAAAAGTAGATGCACCAGTTGCATTTTTCTAGTCATTCATTGCATGTATACACACAAGTCACCCGGAATGGATGTGAAAGCATGTTGTGAGTTGTACATACAAGAAAAACTCAACAGCTGACCAGTTAAATAGTCTGTGTCATCAAACACCATTTGTTGAATATATATCCCTAATGTCCTGTTACCATACATGCACATGATATTTGTACAAAGCACACACCACTACTCAGCAATGATGAAACTAATGTAGTTTCATGTACAATGA
This sequence comes from Apostichopus californicus, assembly GCA_020650975.1. Classification (NCBI taxonomy): domain Eukaryota; kingdom Metazoa; phylum Echinodermata; class Holothuroidea; order Aspidochirotida; family Stichopodidae; genus Apostichopus; species Apostichopus californicus. The sequence continues at coordinate 15,739 of JAIPMN010002571.1, forward strand.
CTGTACATTGGTCTATGTACTAATTTCATGTGTACATAAGAATATACATACATACATACATGATCATGTAAGCATCCATGGTTATCAGAACAACAGTTTGTGGGTCTGATATCATAGGATGGCTTGACCTGTCACCCTTTTATCTCTATAAGGTTGGTGTGTAACATGTACTTTAAATACCATCACACCTGCAACTGCCTATTGTTTGGTATCTTTAATACCGGTTTTTCTTTTTAGAAGTTTTAACTGCAACATGTGGGGGTTTGAAAAGGAGTGGGGTAGGAAATTCCACAAAGTGGAACATGTTTTGATTCAGTTTTTGTCATAATCGTTTCTTACGTTTGCTCCATATTAGAAATCCTGTAAGTCAGAATCTGTTGCCGACACCTTCCATTATCAACATTTTCCCACTAAAAATCTAATCGATTGTATGACCACCCTTCACTATACAGGAGACCACAGCATACCCATTAATAGCGATCAGCATAGACCATCTGTAAATCTTAAAAGACATTGATGTATATCTACAGTAGTTACAAACATTTTTATTTGAAACCAATCTTACTGCTGCCTAGTAACACATTAAAACAAGTACCAACATTCAGAAGAAAAAGACAAGATTTTGGATCTTTATATGATAACTTTTTGGTTGGTAAACTTCATTGGCCAAATTAAGATATAAGCATAACACAGTTCATTCACTCTGCATGTAGAACCATTTAATGGATGGAACTTCCTTATTTTAGTTGCTGACTTTTCCAAATTAAGATTTACTGTAAAGCTTGACTCTGGACTAAGTACAGCTCCACAAAGTTCACCTGGCAGTACCACCATTACTGTCTGTATAGAGGCTTTGGCTATGGCTTTTGGCCCCTTTCAAAGCCTACCAGTAAGTTCATTAATCAGGACCTGTAAAGAAAATCTCTAACATTGTAGGGTTTAGCAGTTTTAATACATTCCTGTTTTCTGCCTCCAAATGTCTATGAGGTTACAGAAGTTGAAATGATAATTTGTTTCTGATGTGATTCAGATTTCAAACATTTCCTCCCAATCTGTGACCAGTTTCTGCTGAGTTGGCTTATGGATAGGAGTGAGGAGGTTGATATGTCTCAGTACTCACAAAATGCATGCTTTTCTTAGTGTGCTTCATTACCTCTGCTCGACCTTTGACCATTATTTGAGGAACCACTTAACTATAATTTCATCATAACTTTCACCAAACCTCATAAAACATTTACACAAAGCGAGGTTGCCACTTTGGTCCAAAACCCAAACGACCACTGTCTCCTAAATTTGTTTTCCCTACTGGACACAAACCCTGTCGCATTTTAGTAATATTGACACACAGGCGAATTTTCATTAATCGATATTTCGACTCTATTCTAAGACAAGGGGGTAAATTTTCAGGCTCCTGAAATCTTATGCATTGTTTGAAATTAAAACATTGAACTAACCATCCATGCTAATGAAACTGCATTGCATTTGCGCTGCATATATGTCAACCAGTTCAGTTGCTTTAAGAAAGGACAAACTTACTACAAGTCCTGCATCAACCGAATACATTGTATGGCTGTGCAGTTCGACCTCTAAAATAGCAGTCTCATTTCCTGACAAAGATTACTGCAGGGATTCAGTCATTTGCTGTACAAATATTTTAATTATACGACCCACAGATCGAAAGAGTGAGTCATGGACAAAATGGCAAACTCTTGAGGACACTTGACTCTGGATAATCAGCCAGAGTGTACCATGTAAGGCTAGATGGGTTATTAAGATATACTAAGAAGCTGGTACCTTGCTAGTAACGAGACCAATGAAATGGATACCTTCACATAATAAAGTCATTCACCCACGTCCTTATTTTTAGCAGTCAACCTATATCGAGAGGGTCGTCTGAAGAACTTGCAGGGGTTGGGTTGGGGCCACAATCTTTGAATAGGTTAAACACTGCTTAAACAGTTTTTGAAAGCATGACATTTGAGGCTTGTAGCTGTCCATATTAACCCCAGAAAATTGAGAGGGTCCAATAGTTGGTAGTCTCAATGAAAACCAAAGGTAAAAAAGGTACCAAATGCGACTAACTCTAAAAAAAAAACAATTAAGTTTCTGTAACAAGGTTTGACCATTCTAGAATATTTTGATGACCCTTTAGCCAATAGGACAAGTGGCCGCTGAAGGAATTTTCCAATTGACCAGGTTCCATAAGGTGATCATGAAGCTAATGCATGGCTTGATTGAGAGGGATTTTAAGCCTTAATGCTGCTGTTTGAAATCTTTTTTAAGTCTTTATGAATTTTGTGAATGCTTTGCCATTCTAAATTCCATACAACTATAATTTAAAATGGCTTACTGTACCATAGTTAAGGTAAATTTCAAATTAATGGAAAAGTTGGAAATTGGGGAGTTTTACAATGTGCTCTCTGCATGCTCTCTGATTACTGGTATAGGAAAGTTTCCGGTCGACGAAACGATGTGAATCAACCAAAAATCTGCAACCATTTCGATGCTTAATTCTTCACCCCTGATTCTAGATGTGGGAACATTTAAGATGTGTGTATACTTTAATTTCAACCTTTTTGATACTTGGTAGGTTTTGGTAAAATTAATAAACCAAACTCTGATTGCAAGCTCTTGACAATGTGGACATGTGGAAATGGGAAGTTGACTGATAACTTTGAGCCAAAATTAGAGGACCAACAAAAATAATTGTCAATGTTATTTTCATTTCTGACGACATACTCTGCATCATATGTATGGCAAGAGTAAAGCTGGCACTTAGCATTGCCTGTTCACGTACAGTGTTTCACACAGCGTCTTTATTTTACTCTACAGTACCCTTTCCGTCGGTGAAGATAAAGACAGAACCGAAAAGTCCAACATGGGGTCAAAAATCCTGCTCGTTCAACAAGACTCTGGCACAGCCGACCACCAGTACAGAGCAGCAACAGTTCTCCTTCGACCACAGCTTTTTCCTCGGCGAGAGGGTGGTGATGGACGGGGGACACCGCGAGGCAAACTTACCCCCGGCAACAGCCGCGGAACAGTCAGGTATTCAGATAGGGAGACGTCGCTTATTTATGGCTTCCTTCACACGACTATAAAACGAAATCTCAAATGCTCCTTCTCCATAGAGACAATTTCTAGAACTCGCATGGAAACAATGATATCTCAAAAAGAATCTAGGTTTTTAACTTCATACTTGTGGATCAGTGTGGAGCCCAAGAAACCTATTGACTTTTGTTGTGGTCAACAATCAGGTTAGGTTATCTGCCTGCAAGTCTGAACTGCAGGAGTAATGCTTCCACGATGGTCATGTTATTTCTTGAAGTTTGAGGTCAGATTTTGAAAACTTGTAAACATGATAACTGTATTATAAGCAACTAGTGTGACCATGTAGAGCCACATTAGTCAATACCAAAAAAAAGGGATATTTTTGGTGGGCTTTTTGGTTGGATTTACCGTATTTGCTGATCACTTAAAAAGAAAAGTCCTAACTTGAATGTATTTTGCTCGAAACTTTGAAACTTTTTCATCTTATTTATTGCATTCTAGTCTCTCTTGTTTATTTGGTTGCCCCATCTAAACAATGTCATCAAGTAAATAAGAAGAAGAAGTCCAAGTTTTGTGTGTGTCTGTGAGTTCTGATTTGAAGCAGCATGTGCCTTTAATCCACCATATATTACTTGAGTTGTAGGGAGTGGCACGATGACGTGGTAGAATGTACACATAGCCGTATGGTTGAGATGACAAACTGAGGGGGAAAGTTCAAATGTTGACTACCACCAGTAAGTTTTGAAAAAATGACTAGCTCAACGTGTGGCTTGGGTACACTGTGACTGGCATACATGAGTGTAACTATTCCCACTAAAACGGAATAGATCCAGTTAAAACACAAACTACAGTGTAGTAGTAAGTTTAAAGAACCCACTTTATACTGTAGCATGCGCTGTAAGAATTTGTGCCGGTTATGTTTTGTGACTTTTTCTCAAGTTGACCTTTCCAATTCCCTCTTATGGTATGGGGTGGATTGCTGTGATTATTGATAAACAGTTCTTGCACAAAATATTAACTTTTTATTTGTACTATTGCTCTAGATAAAACCAAATATTTTCTTTCTAGGAATGAAATGTGTAGTATTCTTAAAATGGTGTGATATAGTTTTACATCAACTGGATTGGGAATTTAAAAAAAAAAAAAACATATTCACGTAACATTTGAGTTACTCATTTTAAGAGTCGGAGTGGGGTGTATAACCATCTGGTTGCTTGTACAACATTGTATTTAACAGCACTACCAGGGTACTGCTCCTAGCTCAGTTTCCTGGTTTTCCAGATACAGAGGGCTTATCATTAGAGTACACTGTGAACTCCTACGTATCTCTTCTGCTTTCTGATCCAATTTACTCTTTAGTGAGATTCTGGTCACATACAAACCTTCTTGAGTCTTTGTTCCTTCTGATTTACACACACTGCCGACTGAGTTTGTGCTCATTCTACACGCACACTCACATACGTACACTGATGGGCCTGTGCTCATTCTGATCACACACACATTACTGAGTGTCTGTTCATTCTGATTGCACACAGACCTGAGTCTCATACCCAAAAATATTTTCACATATTTTGACCATAAGTTTTCTTGTTCTTCTCACTGTGAAAACATGTACTGAAGAAAAAACTAAATTTGTCTCTTTTTTTTTTTTTCATGTCCACAGTGCCACATGAAGGCATAGGTATCAGCCCAGCAGGTTCACCGCAAGCCCCACCCACTGTTTATTCAGATCGGCAAACTCCTCCTGGACCCGCCTCTCCCCTCCAACAGCTTGATGTCAACCTGAACATTGTCAAACAGGAGATGCCGTCACCATGTGAGGGCAGCAGTTGCAGTAATTCACCTCCCATACCTCCGCCGTCAACATTCACAAGATGTCGTCAGGTCGACAGCCCTTCCAGCTCAGGATACTTCAGCAGTAAAAGGTTTACAAATTTAAATGATTCTCTTTGACCTGAAGAAAGTAACTTTGGCATTGTTTAAAAATGAAGAAAAGTGGGTTGCAAAGCAATTTTCAACAGCATCAACAATACTTGAAATATATATACATTTTATTTGAGTATGACCCAATCATCAAGAAAACTCTTATGAATAAATTCTCCAATTCTGTTTATGTCGAATTAGTATGTGGCATATATGGTCACAGATCTATGTATATATGTATATACACTCTAGATACCCTCAGGAAGGGTATATTCAACTTCAACACACACATAGCAGATGTACCCACTTGGCTTTTCCAACATCTAGGGTAATATTGATATCTCCATCCAGAGAATAGGAAAAATAACTGCCTGATTTGCATCATCTTAAAAAAAAAATAAATATTGCAGCCAACTGTGAGTCCTGAAATAAGCGGGAAAATTCTTTGACAGTACGATGTTACATTCATGATCACCATACTATTCCTTTTACACAATGACTTTTGACCAGTTTGCCTATTCAACCAATTATGGATCAACATCTTAGCTCCCAAGTATCCATGTAGGTCGGCAGCGTTCTTCTTTTTGTGAAGTCTATATCCCGAAGGAAATGTGTCCTTTTTCCGTCGATGGAAATTATTTTTTTTCCTTTGGTTTTACCCTTAAGTTTATATGCCTAACTGTGAGTTGTCCAAGTGTGAAAAGTCATTAACATTCCCTAATTTTGTTAGTCCTCACCTTATTATCAAAGTTAGGCTTAAATTTAGGCATATATATCCGAAAGGTAACTTGGATTTCCTTCAAGAAATGAAAACATTTCTTTCACATAAAAATTTGGGTGCGCTATTAGCTGTTGCATAACTTGTGGCTACGATAGTATATTGCGTTAATCAAACAAGCCTGCCGGTGTCAGCCAGAAACCACATATTTTGAAGAAGTGAAAAGGTCATGAATATTCACGTTCATTGCGCAATCAGATGTCGCCTACACTTCAGACACAGTCTGACCGTCACGAGTGAACACTTCAACATCAAGTAACTTATTTTTTATACACTTGTGTATTAATTGTTTCCGGAAAAACATGTTGCGATTGTAGTATAACAAGTTCACAAGATCCGGAAGACGATTTTCTTTCAAGTTAAAATAGCAGACAATTATCAATTAACTCTGTTTATTGAAAAGAATCATCCACAAACTTCATTTTGTTACTGCCTTCTGCTTTTGTCTATATATATAAATATTATTTTTTTTAATTATATGATGAAATAGTACCAGCTTCTTTCAGTAGTTATCTTCTTGTTTAAGTAGGGCTATTGAATTTGGACAATATATTGCACTACCAAGGGTCTATCAAAATGTTGATCATAATTGCAACAAACAAACACTTAGAACCAGCCATGGTTCCGTGGTTTTTGTCCACCAACAGTGATCGCAGGAAACGAGACCCAAGAATTCAATTGTTTTCTCATCATGAGAAAACAATAGAATGGAGAAAACAATAGAATAGAAAACAATAGAATACTCTCCTTCCCTCGATTTATCCAAAAAGTGACAAACATTAGTGTAAACCCATCAAAGTGCATGTTGAATCTTTTGCCCTGAAGGTGAATGCATTAGGGATCCATATTTTTATCTGTACTGAATGCAACATTGCTTCCACGATGATTTTGATCTCTGTCACAAAAAAAAAAATAACTCCCTGTTGGAATGATTTAAAACAGATTGCTTGAGGGGGACAATGATGGGAGGGGGAGAAGGGTGGAATTGTGGTTTAAGTTGAAACTATTATTTACAAAGTTAAATATTGCTGTAAAAAACCTTAAGGTTAGTTGAAAATTACTAATCAAGCGTAGGTTGTTTGCTGTAAGATCTTACAACAGCAGCTTATATGCTTACTTGTAACAGTTACACTATTGAATGAATTTATGATAATGATATGGAACAAAACAGCAATATATATAAAGATATATCTAGGGCTACTTTCTGGAATTGTGAAACTTGCTCTTTTGATCATTCTGTAATGGCTTTTTTTTTTATATACGACAGTAAAAGGACGTTCGTTTATAACGTTATCACTATCTTGGAATTTCAGCTTGTCCCCGAGAATACAAAGACAAACATCAGAGCCTTGTTTCACCAACCTACCATCAGATGCAGGACCCAGGATGTTTCATCGACAGAGCTCGGAACCATTTCTGACATGCTTCAAACCAGGCAGAATGCCGTCATTTGAAGACTGCTTGCCGATCAATATTAAACGTGAGGCCGTCGACTACCAAGATGGTAAGGATTGTCTTAGTCACTCACACACAAACGGATATATTTGAGAGTGATTGGTTTTGGAAGGTTATAATTTGAAAATACTATCGGGCCTCGTTTAACGAGATCCTCTGCTGCTTGTTATGATATTTCTTCTGACCACAGAAGACACGGTAACATTCAGGTGAAATTTAACCAAGCTTTCAATGAGGTGATAAAACATGTCAGATTACTGTTAAAGCTTTACACCCAATTTGAATAACTGCAGTTGCTTCAATTAATCACACCTCTGTCCTGCTTTTCACTGTTACAGCAGTTTCAATCTCTGCATGAGAGAAAAAAGGAAAGAACCCCCCTCCCCCACCCCCCATTTAAGACTTTCAGTCAAACATTGTCATCATCGGCCCGTAGTGTTTAAAGCTTTAGTGGTTTGAAGCTGACTGGTATTTGCTCAGTCTAACAGAGACGAGGATTGAGCTTCAGCAAAGCAAATTTTTTCTAGCCATTACACAAACAAAGTTTATCTCTGTTTGTTTGATGAATACCTCTAATTACTTCCGTCGAGATAAAACCTTCCTAAATATTTGTAACAGCAACAACCATCGAGTTTCCCTATACCTTGGATCCAGTCGTGACACAAACTTTGATAACTTATGATCAGAAATATTTCTAGACTGAATTATATCATGCTGGTAATGCTTCAAAATGTTACCTGTTTATAGCTTAAAATGTGAATTAAAGATGGAAAATTATGACAGGGTATATCTGTTTTGTCAAACTTGGAAGGAAATTTTTTTAGTTTTGTTAAATTTGGTGGTAGATTTGGTAGAGTCTCAGGAGGAGTGGAGCTGTTATTGTTATCTCCAACTGTACTATCATCTTCAAGGGGCCTTATGGTCTGATGATCAAGGGGGGTAGGGGTACAAAGTTCTTGAGATTTATCTGTGTACTTCACTTATGATCTCTTATCAGAGGTCATATTACTGTCAAGCTGATTTCAGAATTAGGAAAGAAAACAACAAAAAACCAGTGTGTTGCTAGGAAACAACTTCATTCTTAAGTGCAGTATTTACTAGTGAGAGACACTGTTTCCTATTTTCTAAAAACTTTCTAACACACTGAAAAACTAATTCAAAGTATTACAAATGAAATTTAAAATATATTCAACCACCAAATTTTTGAGCTGATGGTGTTTAAAATGGTGGACCCTGTAATAATGTGGGTTGTCTGTTGCCTCAGCAAATTCTGTTATCATTAGAGTGGTTATTAAAGACTCAACTTTGGGCAGACCCTGTAATCATCAGAGCTGATTATATCCTCCGTTTTGGTTAACCATTTTTATGAGAAGATGTGATAGCAACTTTAAAACTGGTATAACGTTGCAAACGTTAGTGTCGAGCATAGCCTCAATGTCGGTTAAATCTAGTATTCGTTACAGCTGATCAATTATCCCTACAGGTAGGACTGATCATAACCTAAATATTGTGTAACAATGAATATTACTTGGACTGATAATAGACTTGAGTTGGTAACCATGTAGACACTAAGGGGACTGATAATATGTGAAGTTTGTGAATGTTATACAGGTCTGTAGCTAATAATTCTGAGCTGCTCAGGGGGGGGGGGAGGGGGATATGGGGAGGACACCAATAGTTTAAGGAAGTGTGCATTATCTGTGTCCTGTAACCTGTGAAGTTTTGTACATGGGTCTGCACTGCCCC
>JAIPMN010002571.1:26806-39321 GCA_020650975.1 Apostichopus californicus
CACAAAAGATGGCTGCTGTCCATCCTGGGGAGGGGTTTAAGAGAACCTTTGTTTGGGCAAATAGTGCATGATTTACGTCATGTCGTTTTAAGTTCATTTTTGTAGTACAAGTTGTAATATTGTCACTGTATATACCTTCTTTCATGTGCTATAAAACTGGCAGAAAGTCTAAAAATTTGGGGCGGGGGGGGGGTGGCAGGGTAGGATGAGGAGGGCTTGTGCAATGCTATGTAGATGTCCTACTTAGTCAAATACATTTCTAGGTATGTTTTCAATAATATTTGACATCTATTCTTCATAATTTGATGAGAAGTCCCACCATTTACTAATTTGATGTTGAAAGTCAGAAAACTACCAGTAACTTTTCTGTGCAAAAAGGAAAAAAATGTTCAAAACAACATAAGTGTTCTCATTACACTTATGTTTGAACATTTTTGTACACTTAAAACAGGAAGCATACTGTTGGAATTTTTATATGTTGTTATTACACTGTAAAGCTGATTCAGTTTACATTCAAATTTATAAAGAGTCTTCAATGAGTTCAATCTCATTGAATTTTGGTTTTTCCATCTTTTTGTTTTTGCCTTATGGCTTATTTTGTTGCTTATTTTTAACAGTTTAATATAATTAGTATATTATAATTCCAACGGTATCATCCTGCTTTAAGTGTGGAAATAATGACGAAGCGTGTTTTTAAATAAATGGAATTCTTTTTTTTTTGCCAAAAAGTTACTGGTAGGTGACTTAAATAGTGTGGGGGACCTTTTAAAGGTGAAAAGGTAAAAATAGTGCATGGAGTTCCCTGAAGACTGACAAATAGGGATTGTAGCTAATATCTGTAATGGAACAACTGTCTTGCCTTCCAAGGAGAGGGCGACAGGTAAAGAATTTGAGTGATCTAGGACGAGACCATTTTTGGGATTTCAATGGTATCTTTGTTGTATCTTACCCAGCTATTATTGGTCTAGTATCCAAAAATATGTTTTCAAAGAGTGAATAAAAAAAACTGCTTATGCATAGGTAGATATGTAAAACTTAGAGGGCTTGATGTATTGATATTGTTTCGATCCTAGGAGGATCTCCTTCATAGGCTAACTGAAATGAAACAAACTAAGAACACTTTAAAAGACACAGATGGACGGACTTTTAAATCTGACAAATGAGCAACGAAAAGAGCAAAAACGAGACACAAAAATGGAGAAGTAAGATGAAAGGAAAGAGAGATGAGAGGATTATAGAGCGAGATTAACTATAAGGGGTGAACCAATGGGGGGTGAATAGTAAAAGAGGTGAAATGGAAGGGTGTAACAATGGGGGGGGGGAGGGGGAATTAGTAATAGAGGTGAAATGGAAGGGTGTAACAATGGGGGGGGGGAATTAGTAATAGAGGTAATTGGAAGGGCATAACAATGGGGGGAGGGGGGTAATTAGTAAAAGAGGTGAAATGGAAGGAAGGTGGATTAGGAAGAAAGACCTGTGAATATAAAAAAGTGATTTTATCAGGCATGCAAGATATCCACAGGATTATACACAAATGAGCCTTTGTTTTGTTTTGAAAGATCCAAGAAATTATTAACTAGAATGGAAGTTGAAACAACGACCTTTGGAGCACAGATTCCAGTGCTCTACAAGTTGAGCTATTCTGCCATTAGTCAATAATGCCTTATGCAGGAATCTGGATTTCATTCGATATGTAAAGAAACCATGTACAGAAACATCAAGCATGAACAAATTGTACTCTAGTTGAGAAATTGCAGTTATGTTAGTAATACTAAAGCATATTATCTGCAGTACAAGAAAATGTCATATTCTTTGTAGTGTGGGACTGAGAACCTCTGAATTCCTGTGTTAACCAATGCATCGCTGAGGGTGTGTCAGTCAAAAGTCATAGTATCAGCCATAGATTGCTTCCTTTGCTTTGGCTTTAATATCTCTATATCAGCTATTTGTGTTTGTCTGTTACTATTCCCCCATCCCCCCCCCCCAATCATGTGTATCATGTGGTTTTAAAATTAAAGTAGGGTATTTCTGTAATAGTGTGATTATCACATGTGTGATTATGAACGTCAACAATTTTTGTGGGATATTATTTTTTGTGTGGCATCTCTAGTGTACCAACTTAGGACCTCGTAGAAATTTCACACATTTGTTAATAAGTATGAATACTGTGAACATTCTTCCCACATGCCTGTTTTAGTCCTACCTTTGTTTCTCTCTACGGTTTCCCCTACCTTTTCCTCTTTTTTTGTCCTAAATTTTCTGCATCTTTCTGCATCAGCATGTGTCCCTTCTTCTAGCTTTGACCTTTGGTTTAAGGTATACAGATCTGTTTTCAATACACCAATTCACCATTTACATAATAATTACATTCCCTCAAGAAGTGATGTTATTGTACCCTCTGCCTTTTTTGTATTGAATGAGACATGGCGGGGGGGGGGATGGGGGGGGGGCATCCAGCAGGTGAAATTTGACAGTTACGTAGCAACTTTAGTGATATCATTTTGAGAACTTTTTCGATGATGCTCCACTGTGAACCCCATCACAGTGGAAATCATTAACTGGACCAGTCAATTTTTAGGTTTTAACTTTAAGGAGGTTTTCCTGATAAAGATTTTGGATCTGAGACAAAACCTTTGGCCGAGAAAGAACAGAAAGAACAAAGGAGAAAAGCATCAATGCAGCCAACGATGGGTTAAAACGATGTACATATAATTCATCTGTCAGTTCACCTTGGTGTTAAAAAACTGTTGTTGATAATTCTGTTACTTTTGGGATCCCTTCCGTCATCTTTGCACCATGTTTTTGGTTCTTTTGTCGGATGTGGAATCTTCTTAATTGTGTTAATTCAACTGGTATCATGATAATTGAAACTTTGCAATCTATATGAAAACAAATGCCCTTTATAGTTTGATGCATAGAACCATGTTTCATCAGCTCAGTAAGACTTATGTTTCAGATAAAGCCATCTCAATGTCCTCCTCCCAACCTCCTCCTCCTCCCCCCACCCACCCACCCCTCCAGCAAACATCTTTCCCGTTGTCTGTCGTTACATTTTTGGAAATTCATCTATTAACTCTGGTATGTCATATCATGTTCGTAATTAAAACTCAGTCAAATGACGACAAATTTATGGCCTCGTGGAATGGACCATTCAAAGGAAACGAGCAGACCAAAGTTTCCTAAGAGGGTTTACGTATCAGACAGATGTTCCTTCCCTTTATCGTCACCCTTTTCTTGTTAACCTGGCTAAAAGTTACGTTTGCTAGCTTCAGTGATTACAGTGTTTCTTACAATAGCTGGGTATGTTCTTATCATGGCATAAGGTACCACATCAGCAGATAAGCTGCTGGAGCTGCAACAAGGCTGCATCAATATCTAACAAGAGGGCAAAAGTTTTCTCCTAAGTTGCTTTGGAAGCCCCCCCCCCCCCTCTGTGTCCTATGCTTTGACACAATGCATGTAAACCAGAAACAGCAAACTTAACTTGTAGTTTAACACACACACAAACCAGATGTAGGTCAATATCTAACAAGAGACCTTCAGTTCAGAGTGAAAACATTTTCTCCTAAGCCACCAGCCTGGCTTGTATGATGCTTTGGAAGCCCCCTCTGTGTACTACGCTTTGACACAGTGCATGTAAACCAGAAATAGTAAACTGAACTTGTAGATTAACACACCACACACAACTAGATGTATGGCGGGTGGGTGGTAGTTATAACGGTCGATGGATTGAACTATTGGAAATTCTGCTGGTATAACTCAATATGGTGAATATGACATATATTCATAAAAATATACTTAGCGTCCTACTGCGTGTTTACTACTATCCATGTAGATATACATTAAACTCTTTGTATTTGGAGGGTGGGGGGTGAGAGTAAAAGGTTTTACATAAGTACCATCGCATTCTTGTTAGGCCTCCATCCACCACTTTCTTTGGTGGTTTTTTTTTTTTCAGAGTACAACTCATTTTTGATAACCACATAAAAGTGAATCTTCCTGTTTTGTTACAAGACTATTGATCATTGTTAAACTTGAAATGAGAATTAAATTATTAGTATTTAGGTTTTGATAGGTAATGTCCCCCCCTCCCCCCTCCCCCCCCCCCCGTTATATCAATACCCTTTATTTTCAACCATTTTACATGTTTCCCTGGCATCATTTCGTCATCCTTCTAATACTGTATGACCTGTACTGAATTATCTATACCCAAAAGCCTCTACTGTAGTACCGGTACTGTTGGATTGTTTTTGTGGCATGCTTGTCTCTGTACTACTCCCGTACAACGGAAGTAATTCTGTGGTTTTAAATTCCTCCTCTATTTTCTTTGCTAAGCATAGTCTCTCCATCAGGTGGGTAATGGATGCAGAGTGCGAAGATTCTGTTAGCCAAACAAAATATTCTTGTCGCAAGATTATTAGACATACTCATCTGACTTTGCCTGATTAATTTTCACAATGGAAAAAGTTCTGTGTCTACTACATTATTTGTGTTGTTGAATATACTTGGCTAGCTACATTGAGAGCAGAAAGGAATTGCCTGTGAAGTAGATTTCTAGAGATGATCCTCTTCATCAAACTGTTTAGTGTTTTTTGTTTGTGTGTGTTTGGTTTAATGCTTTAATGGCATCTATTATTAGCAGATTTGGCCTTCTTTTCCATTTCATAGAATAGTCATCCCCACAGCCTTAGAAATGAACAATTGCTATATTATGACAATCCCAAAAAATAATAATGAGAAGTGAATTTAGATATGGTGATATTGGTGGAAGAAAAGGTAATGTGTTAATTTTTCTAATTCTTTACTAACTCTGTTCTTTAGTTTCCTTTCTGTCTTCTTTTTAATAAAAAAAAAAAAAATAAATTAAAATAAATTTTAGCCTCTGAAGAAGATCCTGCTAGGATCGAAACGTCAGGCCAACTTACTTTTACACATTCTTTTAAATCAATATGTTGTAGGTTGGATTAAATTGTCATTAAAAGTGTTGGGTTTAGTTACAAGTGATTATTTGTATCCCTTTCTGCAGCCGGTGAGTGGAGACCGGAACTTATCAGGAATGGCCCCCTTTTCCAGCGCCGTGGGTCGTTACAACTCTGGCAGTTTCTGGTCACCCTTCTGGAAGATCCATCGAATGCATCATTCATCACCTGGACCGGAAGAGGCTTGGAGTTCAAACTGATCGAACCAGAGGAGGTGAGAACAATAAATTTTCGGTTTCAATTTTTATATTGTTCAGAAACTCTTTTTACATGTTTAATTTTCCGTTGGTGGTCCCTGGTCTGTAGATCAGTGGAGATCAAAAGTCATCTGAGGTCACCAGAGGTCAAATATCGAAAACCTTGTAAACACTTTATCTCAAGAGAGGAAGCTTAAATACTTCTCATACTTGTCATGTGGTTGTGTTATATTGCGTAATTTAATTCTCCTCCTTTTAGAGGAGGTCAATGGTCATCTGAGGTCACCAGACGTCAAATATTGAAAATCTTGTGAACACAAGTTAGGAAGCATGTCATACTTGACATGCAGATGCATTACTTTGAATAGAATAACTTAATTGTTTTTGGTGGAGGTCAAAGGTAATCTGGGTCACCAGCAGTCAAACTTTGAAAACCTTTTAAACATGATGTCTCATGGTAGAAATTATGACATCTATATTATAAGAGCTATTTCTGGTGAACAAGTAGAAGTCTATTGTAATGAAGTCATCGAAACCTCTATGCATTTTTGCATTCTGGTTTTTAAATTAATATTTAATTTTGTTAGACACAAAGTTACCTGTATTGAGTGACATGGTTAACATCTAGCTAATTGAAAGGAGCCACAACCCCGACCATCATTATTGGTCTCAGTGAGGTAGAGATAATTGTCATGAAAAACTTCCCCAAACAGCTAAGAATAAACAGTGCTGAAGACTTGATCAAGTCGAATTAGAACATCATCAAGCTAGATGTGCTTGGATTTGTTTTTTCTTTTTTCTTTCCCCTCTATTTATAACAAAGTCTATTTTTAGTAATGTAGATGGGTTTCGCAAATGCTGAATCAAAAATATTAAAGTGACCTAACCCGACCTAATGGTGAAATTGGTTTCAGTGTTAACACTGTTAACACAGTTAACACAGTGTTAACACAGTTAACATAGTTAACACAGTGTTAACTTGCTACCTTGAAAATTTGAAAGAAGAGCAAAGAGACAGTAATAGGTGTCAGATCTTAGTGACACTATGACATCACAGATTTACAAAATGACCGCTCCTAGACAAGACTTTTAAAATTGGGAGTGTTCTTAGCTGTGTGGGGGTCTTCACAATGATCTCTGTCATGTAAGCTAAAGATGATGGTTGTGTGTTTCTGCTTTAATTTAACCATGTAATTAGGACCATGTGTCCAGCAGATCTCTTGGACTGATTGGTATCCAGTTACGTGTGAATATAGAAATGACTCTGCCAGAACGACGCAAAAGTTGCGCAAAAGACTCAAAACTTGATCCCCCAAAAAATTGCTACTTTGTGAGATTTATCCTGTGTCTAAAAATAAAATGTTGACCTAGATTTATGACACCACTTGATCCTTATCTAGTGGGAGCTAGAGAGAAGTATGAGACCGGGTTGTTTAATAAATAAATAAAAAAACAATGTTTAATAGTAGGCTTGCTTTCACTTAGCCCTAGATCTCAAGTGTTGTTTTATTTAGACGAGGGTGCATTCAGTCTAGAAGTGAGTGAGATCTTGAGGTCTGAAAGAGATCCTTGCCCTCGACCAACATCAAAATCGGATCGTCTTATCCGGATGTCACTGAACTTTACACCTCCTTTTGACCTCAGATCGGAATCAGCTCAGTTTACCAAGAAACAAAATGTCCATTTGCAGTCATAAAGGAATCTTGTTTTTGTTTTTTCCTTTTGGTTACTTTCTGTAATATAGTGATCTGGTTGAAACCATTAAATATTTTGTTGTTGTTGCTGTTTTTTCTAACACAAATACTGTGGCTGTGGTGAGAATTATTTGAACTATTATCTTCATAGGTGGCGAGGCGTTGGGGCATTCAGAAGAACCGACCGGCCATGAACTACGACAAGTTGTCCCGATCCTTGCGCTACTACTACGAGAAAGGAATTATGCAGAAGGTAGCCGGCGAGCGGTACGTCTACAAGTTTGTCTGCGACCCCGAAGCCCTTTTCATGCTGACCTTCAGTGACGGTATGGGGGGATCGCTCAGGATCCCTCCCACTCTGAAGCCTGCACCCCCTCCACCACCCCAAGATCACAATGTGCCTGGACAGTACCCCATGGCAGAGGAATGCGGAATACGCCTCAGACGGTCGGTGGAGCATTTTGAGGACTTTGTCCCCGACGTCGCAGCACCATGTATGCCCAAGCACTTCCAGACAGAGAGCTTTGTTTACTGAACACACAGTTAGGGATGAGCACATGATGGTTGTCTCGTGTTCACTTTCTACCACATCAACCCATGTTTGTCTCTCTTTATTATGATTAATGATTATTTTTTTATTTTTTTGTGTGTTCACGATCAGCTCATTATAGTAGTAACGGTACCCGACATCCAACCGGACGGTGCAATTCTATGTTTCATTGTACTTCGTCTTTAGATGGGCACTTATTATCAAAATGATCCGTTGATGTCTACTTACAAACAAGACAAAAACAAAAACGACAGTTTCAAAGGGACGCCCCTGTAAATACAATGAACCTTTCCCTACAATACACATGTGTAATAGTCTTGGAGCTGTTCCTAGGTATTCTTTTGACAGCACACTCTATTATACGATTTATCAATCCAGATGGTTCCAATCTTCTGTGTTTGGCCATTCACCGAGTAATACCTTGCCTGATCGAGTCCGAGTCACACCTCTGGTTATGGACTGTAACTTTGTTTCCTTTACCCAGACAGACTTTCTGGACGGGCGTGGAGTGGTGTGTATGATGGGTTGGCACTCAAAAGCAATCGTAGAGTTCAGTGTCTATCCAATCCTGTCTTGGTCTCAGTCTCACCCCCCCCCCCCCCCATTGAAACACCCATAAAATATTGCTGTGGTTACCCATATCATAATAAGAACTTTGTTTACATTTTACTGACAACAGTTTTTTTTTTTTTTTTCTTACGAGTTTTGATATATATATATTTTTTTCCTCGTCTTTTCCTATGAGACACAAAATGCAAAAAAAATGAGGTTTATCCTGACTTGGGGAAGGAGTTGAAAAGTTTGAGCTTATTTGTAAATAGCTAAAAAGAAGTAGTTATTTGTACTTTTTATTTCTGTAGTTTCTATTTCAGTACCAGAATCCCCAGCACTAAGGATGGGACGTCTTCTAAATACTCACTGTTGTTACCATAGAAACCTGCAGAGTTTTTTAACCTTCATCAGTTATTGGTCTTATCTTCATCAGATATAATAGGTACCAGCAAGAATTTGACACAACATTACCACTGTTTACCTTCAAATAGATTTTGTAAAAGGGAAAAAAGACAATTTGTTAAGTCCATCGGTCTTGCGAGGGCTAGGTTCAACAAGCTAACGTAGATTCTCAAAATGGTTAATTTAAATCAGATTAATCATAAACGTGAGTTATGCGTGGTATAAATGATCGTCAGTTTGCAAACTAAGTTCTAAAAACATGCAAAAACATTAAAATCATGATTCCAGTCTTAAAACACATGCAGGCACATTAGAGTCATGATTGCCATATAAGGAGACATTTAAGTAAACAAAATCATGATTGTTGGTTCAACAAAGGTACTAAGGAGACCCTCATCTTTTGCCTTTTCTTTCTACCTACTGTATACATACATATATATTTATATATATATTCTTATATGTGTACATATATGTACATATATATACATATACATATATATACATATTTATATATATATATGTTTATACATATATATATATATAGATATACATATATATATAGATATATATATATATTATTTTTTTTCTCTTTCTTTTGTTCACTTTTGAAAATAGAAGTTTAATTGTTTATTACATAAATCATTTATAAAAAGATTTCTTTAAAACAGTAACTGTAATGATCTTGCTAATCATGGAAGAAGGCAACCCTAACAATGCCAGTAGCTACAAGGAGAGGTTAGTACTATTATCCTAATATAAAGGTACATTACAGCTGTACACTAATTCTTTTGAAAATTTTTCTCGTCTCCTGGAATTGTTTTGGGTGAGCTGTGTGCTCGTTTGCGAAGACAAATGTACTTAAGATTCTGTGGCGTGTGATCAGTCCAGCAACGAATGGTAGTCTGTTGTTTAGATGCTAGCAACCTACTCTCGTTAGAGGCGAACAGAACGCGTTGTCATCAAATATTTGCCAGCAGCTGAAGTCCTTCGATGAGGAGTTTGTTAGGTCATCTGCCGTTTCTTCTGCTCCTCCTTCACGATCTTAATTTTTGCAAGGTGACAGATAACCCTGTTTCGTTTTATTTCGAGGAAACACAAGATTGATCTTTGACGTAATCAATTTTTTCACTTTTTCTTTTTTTTCAACTGATTTTCATCACCATTCTTATTCCTTTTGTAACATTACTTCATTTGTAAATATTATTGCAGATAGAAGCCAAAAAAAAAACCTACAAAAAACAAAACAAAATGTAGAGTGTACCAGTAGGGTTAAAATGGGTACTAGCTGACTAAAAGTATTTCTTATTTTTTCAAATTTTTGCATATGTTGTTAAAGGCATGTACTTTAAATTAGCCAACAAGGAGGGAATCACCGAATACTTTTAATTATCGATCGAGTCTGTGTTGTGTACGTTACATATCTTTGTACACGTTTTTTATTAAAAGTCGTAAGTGCATAATGTTAAGTGAGTTACCTTTTTTTTATAAGAACAAAAGATGTTAACATAATATCCTCTATCCCTTTGATGCGAGGGCCTAGCTAATGGAAGAACCATCGTTTACGTCAACAACGCCAACGACACAGAGTTAAAATACGTTGTACCTCGAAGATAAGATGTTAGAGATATGGGAATGAAATTTAAGGTTGTTAGTTGCTACAAGTTGAATATGTTATAGTAATCATAAGGTGCGATGGAGCATGCAAGTACCCCGCTACACCTCCAACTTCCATCCCCCTCCCCACTCCCTCTACTCACCCATCCACTTTGGTCTGTTCTTAATGTTATTGCTTTTGGTTGAAAAAGCTGTCATTTTCATTGTTACAAAAATGACCCGTTCCAACTTCATCCAGTTCCTCCCCCCCCCCCCTCTCCCCTCCTTTGATCATGTTCCTTTGTATGCTACAGGCAGTGAAAGTGGCAGCTAAACTTCAGTTCATGTAGGCTTGTTTACAATACCACTCTCTATAATTGGCTTCACCGTTGAAAACTCACAGAAAATTCCTCATTTAGCTGAAATCTTGAATTTGAGGTGACCCAACCTATAACTCTTTCTTGGAACATAAAGATGAGTGCTAGCATTGGTTTGCCTTGCCAAAAATAAAAAATACATTCATTTGATACCTGGCCAGATATTTTGTCCCAAATTCTTGACAAAAGTTTAGTCAATGCAGTGTGTTGGATTCATGTAGTAGACACTTTAGGTAATTGCTCATTGTAGCTTGTGAATATGCATCAAGTCAGAGGCACTCTCATTGGTTGCTGGTAAACCAATGGTAATCTTTTATTGCAAATTATATTTGTGGTTGTTTAAGGTTTCTTTAAAAAAAGTTGAAAAAAACAACGAGTTTCAAAGAGAATGATCCAGATGGTATTCATGCAGGTTTAAAATCTGAGGGAGAATTGTGGTTTTGGTTTGCTGATATATCTACAACAATGCAGTCAGTTGTGTTTTTTGGTTTGCTCATCTATCCACAATAGAATCAATTGTTTCTTTTACTTCATTGTGTTCAGACTTTTGTCCTTCGACAAAAAGATTTGCTGCAAGAAGATCTTTTCCAAAAAAAAATTGAGACCATTATTTTATACAGACCACAATAGACCATCTGATTCAAGTGAGTTGACGTTTACTTTTGATGACAAATAAAAGAGCATAATTTAGTATTTTTTGTTACTGAAAAGCAATCTTATCGTTTCTCTCAACCTTTGTAATTCGACTTAAACTTTGTGTTGTAATGATTTGCCTGTACAAAAGGTACGTTAGAGAGAGTGAGTTAGCAGTGATTGGATGTCTCGCACCATATTGGGTATTTTGTCAGGTAGAACACTTTCACTTTTTCAAAAGCTGTTTTGGATAACTACTGTTGTATAATACAAGAAACATTTTAAAATCAATTTGTTTATTTGTCCTCTTTTTTTTTTAGGTGTGTTAGCTCTGTATAAACTTTGAAATTTGATTCCCGAACCCACTCCCAAAGAACTTTCAACATTGATTAAATGAAGCTTATCGATTTTGGTGGAGTTCAAATGTCATTTGAAGTCAGATTCATGAAGAAAACTGTAGCCATGTTACATCATCGTAACCACAATGCATTTTTGCATTCTGGTTAAACAGTGTTGTTGCAAATGAAACAATATTTAGTTTTTTCCCACCCCCTTCCTCTACCCCATAACTCAGTGTTTTCAAAACCCTCTTCATCGTGCCTTAGAACATTGTGATAAGGGGCGGGGGAGGGGTGGACGTGTCATATGTTGAGGGCTACTTTGGGGGGACACGATTTTGTTGTGCCTTCGTTTGATTGGATACTTGGAGATAACAGATGAATAAATAATGCGCATGCACGACTTGATCTATTATTTGACCACCAAAGTAGGTGAATCCTCAAGTGATGTGGCCGCGTGTCGGGTAAAACGGGGAAAAAAAGTCACTTTGGCCCACAAGATCCATTTTGCAATACTGCATTTTTGATCTTAGCCAATAGGCCGACAACGGACTGCTGCAATTGGTTGCCTTAACGATCTAGTAGGTGCTACGCTTTCTGTAATCATTCGCAGCTGAACAATTGCTTGCTCCCATAAAACGTTTTGCAGACATACCGAGGAGACTGCTAGCCATTGGCAAAGTACATACTGCAACTCTGGGCCACTTGTACCTTGAAAGGAACACTCCACTTAATCTTCTTCGGCATTCATGGTCCTTTAAACCGTCACGTTACATTCATGTCATTGCAAGGCATTTTTTTGTTGTGTGTGTGTGGACTTACAGAAAGTAAATCAGAACTGTTTGAGGATCTTTACGCTTTGGCGCGGAATTACCACCGGTCGACACTCGAGTTATAAAACAAGTTAGTTTACTCTTCGAGTATAAGATTCCAAGATCTTTAAAGCAAATGAAGGAACCATCCATGTAGGTCTGTCGGAAAGTGTAGTAGAGTATCGTTGCTAGCGAAGACTTTCTGAGACATGTATAGAAAAATGTACGGAATGTGTGCTGGTCTACCGTTTAATACGAACTAGCTTCGCTAAATCACAAATATGTTTGTAGAACTGTATGTCGAAATGAGGCACCACCAGTGGCGTAGGAAGGTACTTTTGAGTGGGGGGGGGGGGCTGAAGACTGATGGCCGGCCTGGGGGATGGGT
>JAIPMN010002572.1:4111-20349 GCA_020650975.1 Apostichopus californicus
CAGAGTATATTTTACACTAGATACACGACAGAGGTGGAGGATGGCCCCGTCCCTTCCTCTTGCGCACGTCACTTTTGTACCCCATGAAGACCCCCCTTCTGTATAGCCTGGTATATACTTCTGTATAGACTTCTGTATAGCTTGGTGAATACCAAAGTAGTTTTATCTAACATACCTATATCCCGATCGGTGTATTTGAAAGGTTCTCGATTACAATTCCACCATAAGGCCAGGCATGTTTCGCAGTGATCGCCGTCTTGATATTGTATGTTTTTATTCCCGTCAGTAGTTTTACTGTTGGGGTTGGATTCATACGCCGATACATAAAAGTCCAAATGCGCGTCCATCAGATTGCTTCTTTTCCCGTAACATGGACTCGAAATTTGACGAACGTGGCAAGAAAAACATTTTCTTTCGGTAACAACTGATCGGTGATAGAAAAGTGCTAAGACTCTCATCAAAACCCAAAACATAGTTGGCCACTTTTTCGACTTTCCATGTATGATAGGTTGTTTTTCAATGTCATTCATGTTGACGAAATCCCATATAGTTTATTTGTCACAAATTCTCATCGCCCAATGCGGAACTAAAAATTCCGTCAAATAAATTAATTTCAGATACAGGCTTTTCCAACTCAGAATGAAACAATACTTTTTCTAATAGACTGAAGGGTAATACTTCCTTGATATTGTATATCCATGCGGGAACCTATTTTAGAATCGCTCAACTATCGAACTCAAGAAGTTCCATTGTTAAATGCAGTCTTCTCGAGTAACTGTCACTTGGATCTTTGTTATTTAATTTTGCAAGACTCTAAGGTAGGCAGTATTGGCTGCAAATTGAGTCATAAAAATTGCTGAAACTTTCAGAAAATAAGGACGCTCTCTTGCGTGGAAGTCTAACTTTGTTGATAAATACATTAATGAGTGTTTATGATAATTCAGGGATTTAAAAACAAATATCCTGATGCTATTCCTTTATAGCGTTTTTGAGATATTGATATTTGAAATTATCACAGTTTTTGACCAAAGGTGCACTTGAAGAAAGCATGAATGCTGTCATAGTTATGCATTGACAACAACAGCAACAATTGCTTTATTTATTTATTTTTAAGCTTTATTGGTATTGTCAAATTTTAACAAATGGGATGAGAAGATAACAATATCTCAAATGACAAAGATCCCAATTTTAAAGTAGAACGTCGGATGACAATTTTAAGTATGTCAGTGTGTAGCTATGACATCACAACTGTTTGCTTCAAGTTCACATATCATACAAAGCGTGTCAATGTGTCAACTATCGGTATCTCGAAAAATGTATAGGAGTTAAATGCAAATGTCAAGAGAACGCTATAATTTCCTCTTTTATCACCCCAAATGATTTATTTACAACGCTGTAGCAACATATAGATACTCACTTTACGTAACATCGTTACAATCCTACGGCCCCGAGGGAAGTGTTTTGTTATTAGCTTGAGGTAGGTACCTCCTACATTGGTTTTCACGTCCATACTGAATGGAGGAGGGGGGTTGAACCAAATGATGTTCCTGCATCGGGTTCCTTATTTGTGCGCTGAGCGTTCCCTACCTTGTTAGGGTTGGGTGTACTGTGTGGATTATGTGTATCCACTAGATTTCAGGGTTTCGTCCTACACGCGAGCGGCAGTATTGAAAACGTCTCGGTTCGTGGATAACATAGATATTCTTTTGCTTACGGCGACGGGGATGTGCCTGATTATATGTGGTGGGTGGTTGGATTTCGCGTTTATGAATATGGGCAGGTCATTAGGTTTCCTAAATGGTTGGTGTATGCCGGTTACAAGGTTGAGGTTGATGTCTAGGTAGTTGACTGATGTGGGGTTGGTTTGGGCGGTTATTTGTAAGCCAAATGACTGGAAAATCTGAGTCAGTTGCTTTCTTACGCGGTCTGCTTTGGGGCCTGTGTGGTTCTTCATAACAGCAAGGCCGTCGTCTCTATAAGGCTACGCTGGCCAGGTTAAGCTTCTGTTCTAGATGATGAAGGATGAACAAGCCCACAGGCTCACATATTTCGGCGCCATCGTAGCCGCCCATGGTGACGTCGGAGGCGTTACGGTAGTCTTTTTTCACCCATATTTCCCCTTTATCGTCTTAGAGGAGGGACTTGTGGGCACGCATGATGGTGGCGTTCTCCAAGTTCGATATGCGGGTGAACTGCAGTGGCGGGCCCATTTGAGAGATGTGGTGAGGAGGTCCTCGGTTATGGATGGGTAGAAGTCTACTATGTTGAAGACTAACAAGGATAGGCTGTTTTTTGTTGTACGTTTCGGAACCATTATAATACAGGGTGGGTATTTCTTTACTGTTTAACCTGGGAGGTTAGTCTAATTTCACTGTTGATACGGTCTAGCATTTGTATACCCACACTTTCTACAGGTTGTTAACAGGTTTTCGGTTTGATGTACGACAGACACATTCTTTAATGTGATGAAATTTACACTGATTCATTATTGTTATATACTTTAAACAAACTCTTTACCATGATGTACTTCACATGAACTTTTGAATGTTACATTGAAATTTACTCTTTAATGTGTTGTAGCCAACTTCACACGAGTTCGTTATTGTGAACTCAGAGATAAAATATATAATATGATTACATCACATTAACTGCTTCAATGTAATGTACTTCAGATAAACTCTTTAATGCGATGTAGCCTACTTCAGACGATTTTTTTAATGCGAACTCAGATAACCTATAACATCTGACTTACTTCATCTTAACCATTTATATACATGATACACGACAAACAAACTCTTTATTGTGATATACTTTAGATGAACACTTTAATGCAACATGCTATTGATACATATGGTGACGTGGTTTATTACCTTATAACGCTTCATCATCATATTAAACAAAATAAGATATTGCCTTTGATATTACATTGTTTTGTAGATGTATTAGTTTTTCCGTTATATCATGTTACGTAAATATTTTTGTGAAACAGGATGTAAATAGTACGGAACCTTTGAGGTGTAACTGGGATATTGAAATACTGAATGAGTGCAGTATTTTCAATTCCAGATCTGAATATCTGACTATGATTGCAATTCTGAATTATTATCTTAACCAGAAATCCAAAGGAATTAATTGATTTCTTTGCCACCTCTCCACATGAGAATACTTTTTGCATGACTGAAAACGAAATGTTGAAGCTTTGGCTTGTGTATTTGACGTGGTCAGCTCATGTGGATGTACAGATCAAGTTGAAAGGTTTCCTTCTGGAGTTTACAGCTGTGAATTTACAAATAAGAAGCAGCCAGTTGGGACAATTTTCTAATGATAATACCTCTCTAAACTGTACTCCAATATTATGCTCTCAAAGCACTGGTATTGTCAGTACAAACAGTTCCTAATCTTGATCTGATAGAAACATGATATTCATACTGCTCGTAGTGACAATATGAGTGCTCTAAAGCGGGATATAACACTACAGTATAGAAACAATTGGATGATAAGAACGCAAGTTTCTGCACTAACTGAGAAAACAAGAAACCCCACTACACTATGCGGGGAGCTCTTGAATTCAAAGGCTTCCATGTGCTCTATGCAAGGAATCAGGAAGTCCAACCCGATACAGTAGAAGTCGGTAAAGTAGGAAGTGGTGATCGACAGGGAGGTAGGACTGCCACACTGCAACTCAACACAACACCTTAGAACGACCAACACCTCCGTTTACTGTATCAGTCTACGCGAGACGAAAATACAAGCAGGACGGAATCACCGAAGACGCTTGGATATTCTTTGGTTTTCATAATATACGGTTAGTACAGATTCAGTAAAGCCAATCCACAACAAAAGAAGACATCTTATCAAGGCCTATCATTGTAATTGTGACCCTAATTCTTCGGTTTATAATCATTCAATATGATGGCGTCGATCCATGATACCAATAATAACATGCAGAATTCCAACAACGTTTCCTATCTGTGTTGTTTTTGTCTTTGTTCCTGTTTTCTTGCACAGGGTCATGTTTTCTTTCCTGTATAAGAAGACTAGAATGTACAATTAATTTCCTTGTCATAACGAGGTCTCCGTCATTATCAAAAGTCCCTGGGGAAAATTATTTACAAATTTTAACTACTCAAAATCCAGTCACTTTTGGCAAATAGAAACCTATGTATTGTTGGAAAGGTATTGAAATGAGGTTTCTAATAAGAATTTTACTGTTTATGATTGAGCTAAGTTCGTATTCAAATATGGAAATGAGGTATTTCTAGATACACTGTACTTTGGTATGCCCATTTGAAATAATTTTGATGAAATCTTCTGGAATTTTTAAAGCTTGATGAGTTCATGACATATAATTTAATAAGTCAAATATAATTTGAAGTTTTAATGTGGGGAATATTACTGATGTTTTGACGTGATGTTAATTTTTTATACGCGAATAAATTATAATCTTTTTTATGCTACCAAATTTAGGGTTTACATCAAAGTCATGGTCTCCATGCTGGTCAAGGGCTCTTCTGGAGTGGTTATTAGAGGCTGTTGCGCATCCACATCATCTTTCACACCTCAGTTGTTGCTGTAACTGGTAAAAGGGTATAATAAAAGGCTAATTAATACTTGTACAAACAATACACAAAGAGAAAGAAATCACTTTGACTTCAAATTCCTTATTTATACTTTAAAAACCATTTCATTCCCCACCCCCCCCCCACCCACACAAATCCCTACCCATAGCAACACCTAAGTAATGTTAAAGCATATACTTATTGTAAATAGATGCATAACCACTAGTCCCAATCAAGGTTACGACAGTAAAGTAGGACAATTTTCAATCAAATTTACCCCCTCTGTAGTACTCTGCTACTCTGTTATATAAACTCGTATATAAATGTACATTACATCAGCATATACACAGTAAATAGACTTATAATCAATAGTCCCTCCATCAAGGTTGTGGCAGTTAAATATGAAAATTTGCAACCAGTTCTAACCATACTTGAAGCCTCCCCCTACTCTTCTCGGTGGTGGTGGCGGGGCACTACTGGTACCGAGCATTCGATGGTCGACCCCGGCGTCCCTTGGCGGGGGGGGGGGTGCAGGCTTTTGTTCACCAGCAGTCCCCACATCTGCTAGGGGGTGGAGGAATGGACAGGTCTTCCTCTTCTTTTACAGCGATATTCTGCAACCATGAATAAAGGTACAAAAAAGGCAAGCTACAACACACACATTTACTATAAAAGGGGAGATGAGATGGTTGAGGTTTGGGGCGTCCTTTTTATCCGATTCCATTTTCGTTCTCATTTTTTTGTTTCGATGAAATCGAAACCTTTGTAGTCATGCAGCTGGATGAAAGTGTGTGTGTGTGACGCCTTGCTTGTAAACACGGTATCTCAAGGAGGGGAAGCTTGCACCACGCTCATATTAGATGTGTAGGAGTACCACATTGAGTAAAAAGACCCTACTGAGTTTTTGGAGTTCATATGTCATTTAGGGTCACCAGGTGTCAACTTGTGAGAACTTTGAAAACACGATATCTCAAGAAGGGAAGCTTGGACCATAGTACCCCACACATAAAATTGCTCCAAGCTCCCCTTATGGAGATATCGTGTTTACAAAAGTGTTCACAATTCGACCCCAAATGACCTTTGTCGTCGTATTTTGCAATATTCGAGATTTAGTGCCAAATATAAAAACTTCAGGTTTGGATGTAGTTACACTGGGGAAATGACGAGGCGCCCTTTGAGAAAATTAACCGTCGCCTAGTGAGCTTTGATTTAAGCAGTGTAATGGAGTAATAGCGATATTTTTCGCGCACCAATCTGCAGCTAAAAGACAAGGTAAATCATTGGGAAAAGTCGCTCTGTTCAAAGTAGCAGTGAGGTACTGAATATGCTTAGGACTCGCGCACACCTGTATAGTACCTGCCTAATAATAGAGGAGCTGTAAAGTTACAGAAGGTAAGCTATCTTCGTAGGTATTTTTGCAGATGCTTTATTTTTAATTGTTTGAGACACTACAATATGCCTATAGCTGCTTATTTATGATTCTGCGACATGTTTATTTTGTTCAACACCTACCTTTGGTGGAAAAAGTTTAAATTTCATACTGCACAGAAACATAATTTTCCAATGTACAATTACGTATCACCATGTAGCTGCCCAAGTGCCAAATCTTTGTTCACAGAAATTATTGATGTTGTATAGCTGTACTATGGAGACTTGAACAGCAATCATATATAGTGCCGAGTGAATTTTGCGTTTTCGCGAGTATATTTTAGGCCCGGTCCCCAAATAGCAAGTATACTTTTAAAAATATTTGTCGAGGTCTGAGAAGAAGCCGGTTGCTTTTGGTAGAGATCAATTTGTATGCTGCATACAAGAAGAGTGGCCATCTCGGTTATCAGCTGCCAAATGATATGGATAATGTTTGTCATATCTCAATGCTTTTTGCTGGACTAATTTGAAGTATGTTGTTCATCCTGCCTATACGTTACAGCCTAGTGTTTCACATTCATATTAGATTATTCATGAAGCATCATCGAAACCACACTGCAGTTTTGCTGTCTGGTTTATATATATTTTCCACGAATTGAAATGCATTGTATGCAAATTAGGAAGATTCCATATGACATATGGGGTGAACACACTGTAGAATGTAGCACTAGTTTTTAGTTTTATGCATTGGGTGGACTGAAACATTTGATACTATTTTCCTTTCTGTTGCAACAGGGCACCAACCCAATAAACTTGATCATTCTAATGTTTTCAAGTTTATTCATCTTTATAGATTACCCACTGAACTAGTTTACCTACATGTAATACAATTGTTCAGTCCTGGGACTATTGTTCTACTGTATAACACACAGTAATGTAAGGCTTACCATATCAGGATCTCTGTACAACAAAGATGGGCTTAAAGGCAGGTTCATCCACCAGACCCTCCTCAGGAAGATCTGCCAAGTCGCCATCATTGATTTCTTCATCAGCTGAATCTTCGTCAGATTCAGCGTTGCCTTTTTGCTCCGTCTCCAACGGCTAGATAGTCAAATTGCCCATAAAAAGGACACCTGAAGCCTCATCGGTGCCGAAATATTTACCGCCATGTTACTGATGTATGACGTTATGTATATGCTCATAGTATATGCGAGTGATAGCGTACCAACACGAGACGTTCAACTGTATGGGCGGCCATTTGGGCAAAAATAAATACAACGATGAAAAAAATAAACAAGAAAGAAAATTGAAAAAAAAAAGAACTATGCAAAATGAAATACCAATGTAAAAATGTGAAATGCACAGTTGAAAAAAAGAGAAATAAACATATCAAACGCATTCAACCGAATGATAAACAAGGAACACCGGGAAGTCAAAATTTATCCACTTGTCAGAACAAAAAGAACAAGCGCCACCATAAAAATGAAGATGTATTGTAAGCAAAAGGACATTCGCACGACATCAAAACGAACGTTCACGCGAAACGAACGAATATGGTAGGCCATACGGGAAATAATTGTTGATTTAATGTCCGTACGAATTAAAATTATTACCGGTATTAATTCTATTTAATACCGGCATTAATTATCAGCCAATCACCATGCAGCTTCATATGCCAGTATTAAACAAATTAAAGAACGGTATTAATTCTAATATATGCGGACATAAAAAGCATTTAATATCTCCTTCATAAATACATTTCGTGCCCGCAATAAATAAATTTTATGCCGGTATCAAAAACATGAAAATGAATTAATACCGGCATTAAATAGAATTAATACGGGCATTAAATATAATTAATACGCGCAAAAAATAGAATTAATACGGGCATTAAATATACCAATCACATCAGCGAATTTTGTTACCATGCTCTGAGCTAGTGTTAATCCCCCAGCGTGAAAGCAGCGTAGTTGTAGCTAGCAAGCAAGGTACAACATACAACGCAATGGCACGCATGACAGACAAAGAACAATTTGTGCATGATTTTCGTCGAGAAGCGAACGATACTTGTAGGTTATTGACAAATGTTGACCCTCAATCCCAGTTCGATGTTTTACCAGTTCGCAATGCTTTGAACCGTCTTGTTAGTCTTCGAAGAGCATTACGCTATTAATTCTATTTAATGCCCGTATTTAATTCTATGCTTTATGCTTCTATGCTTTTATGTCCGCATATATTAGAATTAATACCGTTCTTTAATTTGTTTAATACTGGCATATGAAGCTGCATGGTGATTGGCTGAGAATTAATGTCGGTATTAAATAGAATTAATACCGGTAATAATTTTAATTCGTACGGACATTAAATCAGCAATTATTTCCCGTATGGCCTACCATAAACGAACGCCTATGAACTAAAAGGACAGATGCCGCTGTTTTGGTTTTCTTTGACCGTGTTATATTACGAAATGTATAGTTACGTCATCTTATATGCACAACACTTCTGTGTCCAACCAGGCTGCACCGTGCTTTTTTTTTTATTATTTTTTTTATAAAATGCTAAAGTGAACAATAGCCCATGCAGATTGACAGAAGTCAAGACCAAATATAGACAACAGGGTACTATAAAGGAAATCCACATGGGCAAATCAGTGGTCCACAGCAACTTAGAACAACTAGAAGGGAGGGGCTTACTACAGCATCAGGCACAGGAAATAAGATGCTGATGCACACTGCACTTGAAGGACTGAGCAAGGTTGTCGGAAATGTCACCAACTACGCTATCTGGTAGGCTGTTCCATACATGTACCACAGAGTGAATGAAGGTCCTGCCAGTGGAGACTGCCCTCGAAACTGGTACTGTGAAAGCATGGCCGGGCATCGACAAGCTAGAGCGTGTAGCTCGTCTAGCTAAAAGGGTTGTGGTAGCATTGCCTTTATGTCCGGTGGGCACGAGTTGGTGTGCATCTTATAGAGAACAGTCGCTGCTGCCACCTGGCGTCTTTGGTGAAGAGATGAGATGTTCAACTCTGCTTCACAAGGTCAGTGAACTGTGTGGGCTAATCGTCGTGTTGTCATTGTGTCCACAAGGGAATTTTAACCGGGGCAGTGGCAGTGACAGATGAGGGACACTGCCATACCGATTATCATAGACAGGTCTTGTCACCGTCATCAAGTACATATGGGCCTGATGATATGACGCTAATGCACAACATTTCTATGTAGCAAGATCCGGTTCGAGCCGTTGCGGTGTGCTGAGAACATTCTTAAAATTATCTATGAAGGTTCTTAGTATATCGCCCTCTACTTGTTTTGATTTTACCGACTGGTCGTTTTTGCCTGCTATTCGTTTTGATTCTGTCTCAACGTACGTTTTGATTTATGGGAAAACTTTCAATCGTGGGGGCGATCTTTCATTTAGTTCGGGCAGTCATGTCGTTTATCGATGGCTTAGTGTAGTTTAATTTGGTTATTTTTGGTTATTTGGTGCATCTTTTTCTTATTATTAGCTGTATGATCATGTTAATTTTCTTCGTTTTGGTCTTTTTCTACGTTCTTTTCTTGTTTAGAATGTTTCATCTCTATATCCTTTCAGTCTATTAGTAATGCACTACATTCTTACAATTGTTCCTTTTCATCTTTGTTCTTGTATGGTTGTTTCTTGTTTTACGTTTATTTTTCGTCCAACTTGACTCCACGCAACTGTGGTTGTCCGAAATTCGATACGATCAAAATGCTTGAGTTGCTAGGTATTACTCACAATGTGGAGACGCTATTGCTAAATTGTTTGTACTAAACAGTTTGTACAAAAGAGCTTCTCACTGTGACGGTTCTGGAGAGGTAACAATCTTGATGGGAGGGTGAGGCAAAAAAAAAACCCAAAAAACAACACAGTTTTGGAGAATTTCCTCCCAATTACAGAGCCATCTATCCACATATGTCTTTGAGGCTCCTGATTAAAGTCATGTTATGTCTTAGCTAATTGTAAACTGTAAGGTTTAGTTGATTGAAGGTTTCAACTTGTCTCGCGATGTTTTTGAAGAAAAGGATTAAAAGGTCAAAAAACGACCATTCTTTGAAAGTATACAAATCTTTGAAGACAAAAGGAAAATAGTCCACATGACTCTCTCAGAAAAAGGTGGTCTACTGATGCAGGCTATGACTTTCTAAAAGACATCGTTGGGCAGCATGTATATTCGATTGAATGGGAGTTATGTTAACAATTGTTATCTCCCTAGAACTTCACAACAAAGAGCACATTAAGTTTATAAGGAGCATACATTACGGAAGTATTCGGTATACTTTCATGTAAAAATGCATATATTAAACAATCGTATTGTGTTATACGGAGGCTATTATTTAAATTGAATCCTTAGAATACAACTGAAGAGCTCCAGTGTACAGACTACTCCTAATCATAAAGTGAAGACAACGAAGAATTAGCACTTGAATCTTGGACTTCTTAAAAGGATGTTTGTCATGTAAACACTTCACGATGTCACAAAGTCTTCATTTTGTCAGAGAAATCGCCTACTTTACTGACTGTCGTGGCTTCGGTTTACTCCTTGGGTAAATCCCTCATGTCCACAATTCAGTACAAGTAGTTTCAAAGGATCTCCCGTGGGGTTAAAGGGCCATATGAATTTTTCAAAGGAATCAAATAAATGCGGTAATATATTTTGGTACCATATTGCTAAATTAAGTAGACTGCGACTGTTCATTCTGACAAAAAGCTGTGACAGACTATTACTAATACTATAATTTGTGGCGATTCTATTGCCTACATGTATGCATCACTATAGGCCAAACAATGTACAGGATGGAAGATACCTGCTCAATGATATCGAAATACATACTAAGTACAATGTCCTCTCAAGAATATTTCAATAATTCAATAATAATTATTCTCGATGAACATCTCTCAATGGCCAATCAAATATCGAGTGTCATCAAATCATGCAACTTCCATCTCCGCAATATTGGGAAGGTCCGCAAGTACCTTACTACAGAAGCCTGCAAGACAGCAGTACAAAGTCTAGTAGTATCTCGAATGGACTACTGTTGCAGTTTACTCGCAGGTGTCCCTGCAAACCAAATCCGGAGGTTTCAAGTGGTCCAAAATAGAGCGGCTCGCATTATTGCAAGGGTGAGTCCTCGTGATCACATCTCACCAGTTCTGGCGAATCTGCACTGGGTTCCGTGTGACTACGGGGTTAGATTCCGAATCCTGACGTTTGTCTACAAGTGCCTTCACCAGTCGTCACCGGCCTACTTACGTGACCTCATCACTCAGTACCAACCGCGTCGCACACTTCGTTCATCATCTGACAAGTCTATTCTGGCGTCGAAACCTTCCAGCAAGAGAATTGGAAACCATGCCTTCAGTCACACTGCTCCTGAACTGTGGAAAAAACTCCCGTCAAACATTCGGAATGCATGTTCTGTTTCTACCTTTAAATCTTTGTTGAAAACTCATTACTTCAAGGATGTCTATGGTTAATTGTTGTATAGTTTACTTGTTTGTTCAGCGCATTGAGCTTCGGGATATTGCGCTCTATAAGTACTGGTGTAATAATAATGATAATAATAATAATAATCCAATAAGGTTAAAAAACAATGCAAATACCATGCTGCAATGCTTTAAAACATTGTGACCACTAAAAGAAATGCTGGGACACATGTGTTAGCTCCTTTTAATGGACTCGAGGGCAGGAGCTTGGGAAAGTGGTGTTCAATGTGATATTGTGTGAACGGAGATGGCAGAAACCAGTCGAGTATTAAAGTCCTCATTGACGCGTCTCTCTCATCAAGGGTACCAGGTCTAGCAAACTTTTCATATAAGAGCCAGGGCTGAAGAGGTTATTGTTTGTGAAGGCAATTTAGTTACTGTGTCAAAATCCAGATGCTGAGGGGGGCTGCAGCAGCACTGCAGCCAGGCTGCTAAGTCATAATTCACACAATATAGACACTACTGGTATGCAGTGGTAAAATCTCTATTGTTCTTTGTACTTTAAGTGTACTTGAATCAAGCAAGTGTTTTGTCACATTGATCAAACATATTTTCACACATTGACTTCTTTCTTTCTTGACATTTTTGTGTCCAAGACTGTGAAACAGGGTGTCACTGTTGTCAACTATGTAAAATACACGCAAATGAGAAATACAAGCAGTTCTATAATATCATTACATGACACTGCCAATGTGATATCATTAAAGGTCATGATAATAGTATAAAACTAAGCAAACAACAGGAAATCATCACTTTTGGAGGACATCAATAAACAATGTTAAAAATAGTAAGCATTTGGCATGAACACCTCCTCTGTTGAGTCTTGACTTTAAGACATTTAAGTATGATAATGAAGACTAAATTAACAGAGACTGGTAATAAAACAATGCCTACCCCATGGTAGCCAAGAAAGGTGTCAATTTTCTAGACATGTGGGTCTAAAACACCTCCCAATTTTCCTAATCTGCAGCAAAGGTACCATGTTTATCATGCAAGATCAACGCAGATCAACGCCCCCCCCCCCGCCCCCCAATAAAAAAATGTTTCCTTGTTTATACACAAACTTTGTTTCATTTCCTGAATGGCAAAGTACAGCCTTAATTTGGGTTCTTCCTTTTGAAAACATTAACGTAACTGGTTTGCCATATGTTGTATCTGCGCGGGAGTATGATAGAATACATCAAAATTTACTAGGTTCAAGGTCATCCAATGGATATCGGAATAGATGTTGGCTGAATTTGATGTTGAATTTGTTGGGGAAGAGTATGCAACCATAGCTGTTGGCAAATACTATGCTGAACTCTAGCTGAGCTCGAACTGGTCAGGTGTTGGCAAACTTGCAAGTACCATGAGAGATCAAGACATCATTTACAATAGATGTAGGACACATCACTTGAAACTTCTCCCAATGCTCTATAGGGACCTTGGTTAACATTGCCACCTCGGGTGATAAATAATATGATAGTACCGAATGTACCAGGCAGAAAAGAATAAAAGTTCATTCCACTGGAAATGGAATGCTAATATTAAACTGTTATCAGTATGAATGCCATGTTTGAGTAAATGCTTTGAAAAGACAAGCAAACTTGGATAATGTTATTAACGGAATAAACTTGAAAACTGTCTGGGAGAAACCATACTAGTTGCATTGAACTCTGGACAGCACAGACTCTAGGATTCTTGATGGGTCATGGATCCACTAACAATTCAACGACTAAGAGCAATTACCATAGAAATAAACTTTGAAGGCATAGGATTAAGTTCAAATTTACACAAATAAATGGAAAAGTGATTCTTTAGAAAGTTTGGTGGTATAGCTAATCCCTTTCAAGTTTTGTAAACAGCACACAGATATACACCCAACTAGATCAATGTCATGTATGAACCCTTACCGAAATCCCAGATCTGGCTTTATATCTGGTTTAATCTGGCCAGATCAAGTTTTATATGGCCATATAAAAGCCAGATATAACTGGATATAGAGTCAATCCAGATATGCAGATAAAGTTTTATCTGGCCATATAAAGCCAGATATAACTGGATATAGAGTCAATCCAGATATGCAGATAGTTTTATCTGGCCATATAAAGCCAGATATAACTTGATGTAGAGTCAATCCAGATACGCATAAAAAATTATTTGGTCATATAAAGACAGATATAACTGGACATAGAGTCAATCCAGATATGCAGGTTAAGTTTTATCTGGCAATATAAAGCCAGGTATAACTGGATATACATGTTAGACTGTATGCTCATACATAGTGTATTTTCATAGAGGTTTACATTGCACTATATTGTGGTACTGCACTATGCATATATATTTCAATGGTAAATCACCTACAGTGCACACTAAGTCAAAGGGGGGGGGGATAACTATCTCTTTCTGGGTTGCTAGGCAACCACAGGGTCTTAGCTAGAAACAGGATGACTCAGAGGGTTTTTAAGTGTGAAATCCCGCTTTTGAACAAAGGACATATGTGTATTGATACTCTGGGAGTGAGATAGGAGAGGGAGCTCCCTTTCATGTGTACACTAGTGTACATATGGTAGGAGTAGTGAGCAGAAGGAAGTTTAATAGAAAGGATTGGTACATTAAGAAAAGGTGATGGAGATTCGTAAATAATAACCTATTGAGGTCAGGACATTGGCAAAGGATTCTATAGTGAGCTGAACAGTCAGAAGTAAGGAAGAATTTTTTGGAACGGATGGAAACAAGGAATATATTTTGGGACTGAACTTCTATACTGAATGGAACATATATCGCCCTCCTGGAACTTATTTATTAAAGCAAATATATTAAATAAAAGAATAGCACAACGCAATTTAGTATCAACATCTACAGGACCACAGAAGAATAAAGAACTCAACCTTCAAGTATTATTTTTAAGTGTACTAGTGGTACCGCGCGATATCGCGATATGCCAGTTTATTTAAGTAAGTAATACCTGTATGATTTACCTGGGCCCAAAATTTGAATGTACATGTATCCAATATCAGTTTGCAAATGTTTTGGTAAGGTATAGTAAAAATGTGTAATGTGCATGCACATTACATATTTCCACTATGTTCCAATCCAGTTGAGTTCTGTGTTATGTTTTGTGTGTGTCTTGCTCTCTGGATTTTCTTTATATCAACCAGATAAAGT
This sequence comes from Apostichopus californicus, assembly GCA_020650975.1. Lineage (NCBI taxonomy): Eukaryota > Metazoa > Echinodermata > Holothuroidea > Aspidochirotida > Stichopodidae > Apostichopus > Apostichopus californicus. The sequence goes on from JAIPMN010002572.1 coordinate 18,694, forward strand.
TGTATCTGGCCCAGATATGGATGGCAAAAAATTTAGCCAGATAAAATTTTATATGGGGCATATAAAAGTTTATCTGGATTTTCTTTATATCAACCAGATAAAGTTTTATCTGGCCCAGATATGGATGCAATAAAATTTAACCAGATCAAATTTTATATGGGCCATATAAAACTTTATTTTATATCAAGTTATATCTGCCCAATTTTTTATCTGGCCAGATATAAATTCCAGAACTGGAGCAGATCTGGCCCAGATTGAAATTCCAGATCTGGGCCAGATCTGGATTTTTATATCTGGCCCAGATCTGGGATTTCGGTAATTGTAAACGAAATTATTGAGAATGGTTTTCTACTTACTATAAATAACTCCTTGTCCAATGAAATAAAAAACTTCTTTAAAGCTTTACAATCAGGTCGCCCAAAACTTAGTCTTAACATCAACGAAGCAATATAATTAAGGCAAATTATTCAATTAATAACTGGTAATAAATGACAAACTAGAGTATAACTATGTCTATATGTTAACACGTAATACTTTGTTTAGTTTGCATATGATAATTGTAAATTCTATTGTAAATCCTTACCTTTCATTTTTTATTGCAAAGTCTCAAATTTCAAAATTTGTCTGTAAGTGATTAGGGAAAGGTTTATAATATTTACCTGCAGTCAAAATATTGCACAAGTTGTATGTAGGAGGGCAAGTCAGGGACATCCTCTGAATAAAAATGGCGCCAACAGGTCTTTGTGGGCCCTGCGGTTACAACAGAGGGTGATGACTGCTCTATGTTCCTTTATGCTATCAAGGAAATCTAGCTCTATGCAGGCTGCATCTTGCAAATACTTTGGGCTGAGCACTCGTCAGAAAATAACTTTCATCAGTTATTATAGGGTACAATATAAAATAGGAAACTTGTTTTGTGATCATTTTATATAGCGCAACATGTTGGGCACATTAATAAGTATACTGCTTATTCACACGAAAGAAAATATCCTGGCTATAAAGAATTTCTTTACAGTGACACCTAAAAGAATTTATGGACTCATTATGCGATCAAATGTTGACGGTGTCAAATATCACTTTTTAGTGCTATTGTGTATTAAATAACGACACAATCATGACAATGGACTATTCTTTGCCAAATTTTGGCACATTTGCGGAAACGAAGCAAATAAAAACTCAAAAGCATTGCTCGTGTCTAGTCTTTGTTTATAGGGAAATCAAACCATTTACGAGATGCATTTGCAGGAAGATGACTGTGCACTAGGCTACATATTTTAGGCAATTAACAGGCCTGGCGAAATTGCTGTGTAGCCTGCATTGGCTTTCAATTTTATGTATTGAGCATTCGTCCAACGTTCTGAACATGCACCTATACTGTGTTAACCAGAAACACATATTGCATTGGGGTTTCCATGCTTGTTTATAGGTTATTAACCATAAAAAGGTAGGAAACATTAAAGGGATGATCCAAGTAATGAAACTAACTCTCAACCAGTCTCAAACATTTTGAAATATTGGTTTATTAAATATATAGATATAGATATATGTTGAGACTAGTGGACCACTAATGGTTATTACTCAGAGTTTCACGCGTTGAGCGATCATCAGACAACTCTAGATCTAGATATATATATATAAATATATATGTATATATAT
>JAIPMN010002573.1:0-23977 GCA_020650975.1 Apostichopus californicus
AGGGAGGGACTGACAGGGCAGGGGGAGGGAGGGACTGACAGGGCAGGGGTGGGAGGGACTGACAGGGCAGGGGGAGGGAGAGGGAGGAACTGACAGGGCAGGGGGAGGGAGGGACTGACAGGGCAGGGGGAGGGAGGGAGGGACTGGCAGGGCAGGGGATTTTAACCTGTCAGACATTTGTTCACCTTAAAAATGTTTTGTTTTCTACTTCCCCACGTAGAGCAAGAAACTAAACGGAAGCTGCTGGTCGCTCTAGAGTTGATGGTAAATGTCCGATAGAATTATGAAAACAATGTTAATCTTCTCCCTTGTCTGCCTTTATTGTTTGCTCTACCAATGCCAACAGCAACGTGATTTTTATTGGAGTTAAATTGAACTGGTGAAAGACTGGCCCAGCAATAGGCTGGAACATGTTAGTAGAATGTATGCATTAGTTGGTAGGTTGGTGCTAATGTGTTTTCACATGGATCAATCTAAGAAACAAGTTTCCTTAAATACTGATCCCATAATACAGATATGGAGTATGTGTGATCATGTGATGTATGTTTGTTTGTGTGTGCATATGTCAGTCATGATTTGATACAGCATGTTTCTGATATCTTTTATACATAAATGTAATAATAGAAAAGTTAAAATTTATTTTCTTCTGTTTACTGGACTGTATTGAATGAAATTGGTTACTTGGTATAAAGGCTACTGCAATTTTGGACTGGCGCCCTCAGTAAGGAAATTTTAAATACGGATCACAATCTACCTCAGGCTAGATTACCTTAATTAAACATAATTCTGAAGTCATCGGTTTAAAATCCTGTTCTTGCCAATGGTTTCTATAGTTCTTTAAATAATATCCATTTTTTAATTCTCTCTTCTAGGAGGAGAAAATGAGGCCAGAGGAAGGGGAGAGTCGTAAAGTCGGAGCCCTTGAGCAACTTCTACGAGATGTGGAGGCCATCATGAAGTAGGAACAAAAGAAACACTTCTGTCGTATACACACTAAGAGGCCCAAGTATTTCCTTTTAATTAAATCAAGGATTGCTTTAGTGGTCAGCTGGTAACTCCCTCCTATATACCCCAACCATTAAGAACATTCATGGAACCAATCCTGTCATGAAGACACACTTTCTTTGATTCTGTAAGATGATTTTGAAGTAACTTATTCAGTGGTGTAGCTATGGTGTAGTGATGATGCAGTTATGACTTGTTATAAGCTAGTATTCATCCATCACCACTATCATCATCACCACCATCATCATCACCACTATCATCATCACCACCATCATCACCATTACCATCACAACCACCATCATCACCATAATTATCGTGTGGATAGGATTTCAAAGGCGCTTGTGTTGGCGCATAACCCTTCATGATTATAAAACTGTACCAAACAATACATATCTCTTATTAAGTACGTAGTGTTTTATGGACAGCAAAATATGGTATTTGGGTGAAATACTTGTGATGTCGATCTTGCTGCTAATTGCTATATATATCAGATGATTGTGTAGCCGTAGGTCATGTGTTAAGTGACAAAGGTAACCCCTGGGTTTAGGTCAGACCCATCCCGAGTTTAATTGTTATGCAATCGCAGGGATACGGTAAATATAAGTCCATTCCTTCTTGCCTCCTACAAGTAGTGTAACTGTCTTAAATCTGTTATAGATTACATTTGTTATAATTTTTTTTTTGAAGTTCACACAGCATCCAAAAGAAAATGACATTTGACGTGGCGGAATATTATCAGCTTCATCTGGGTACCGAATTAATCAGAGTTCCCGAGATATTATTCCAACCATCTATCGCCGGAATGGACCAAGGGGGAGTGGCGGAGACGATCGAATTCATCCTGTCTCTGTACGACCAGGATAACCAAAGCAAACTTGTGCAGGTATTTGAAACAATGAAATATCTATTTTGATATAAGGGCTGGTGGGTAGGTCCTTTGGGAAACCAATATCGCCATCACTGAAAGATGGGTAACAACAAAGGGTTGCCAAATAATAAAAGGAAGCAGTCTCCATTTTTTCCATCTTTTGAAAATCCTTCCAGGTTTGCTGTTTTGGTTCTGGTGGGTTGTAATGTAGTTATAATAATGTTTGAGAGGAGCTAAAAAACTTCTCCTCATTTACTCAATGTACTTGTTACAGTAATGCACATAAAGATACATACATGGTGCACCTGGTCCCACAATGCACATAATGATACATACATGGTGGACCTGGTCCCACAATGCACATAACGATACATACATGGTGGACCTGGTCCCACAATGCACAATATGATACATACATGGTGCACATGGTCCCACAATGCACATAACGATACATACATGTAGAACTGGTCCCACAATGCATGTAACATAACATAGGCCTAGATGGTGCACCTGGTCCAACAATGCCCACATAACGATACAAACATGGTGCACCTGGTCCCACAATGCATGTAATAATACATACATGGTGGATCTGGTCCCACAATACATCGATACATACATGGTGCACCTGGTCCGTGATTTCAGATACCTTTTTACATAGCATTGTTATTTACATTGCAACCACATTTCAGATTTTAATTATTTAAATATACCAGCATTAGTTATCTCTTTTCCTCCACCACCCCTTCAGGGCATCGTAGGGATATTTAAATGGCTTCACGTGGAAAAGATCCACTGCAAAGGACTTAATTCTAAAAGGCACAGGTATAGAATGTAGTTATTTTTTCAAGTTAATGTTGTATTGGAGTTGGTCCTAGTTGACAAAGAGTTGTGCTTACTTTCATCAATTCATCTCTTGGTCTATTTCTTGCAGAATGTATATCTCACTGGTGGACTCGCTGCCTATCCAAGCATGGTGGAGAGAGTCGAGGCCGAACTTAGAGCTGTCAGGCCATTCCAGTCTACATTTACAGTAACTAAAGCAGGTAAATGGAGAGTTATCTTAGAATACAGACAATTGTTTACTCTCTTTATTTCAACTAAAAATCCAAAGGAAAGTAGAGGGGGGTGGGGGAGGGGCGGTTGTGTGGGAAGAGAGGGACTTAAGAGATATAGGGAGAAAGGGAGCAACCTTTGCTACTTTGTACTCTGTAGAGCATATTTGAAAAGAGGAAACAATTTTGGCTCATTGCTGTAACTACCAAAATATGACATCAGCTTTTCAAAATATTCAGATGCAATGTTGAACCTGGACAGTACCCGATGTTCCTTTTTGCCCGTCCCTCCCCCCTATTTTTGGCATTGATCTCTTTGAAAATGGGTACCTGTTTTAATAAGCAAGCTGCCTCTTACTCATTTTAAAACCCCGTTTCTGTTTTCATCTTCAAAGCCGATCCCGCTCTTGATGCATGGAAAGGTGCGGCAAAGTGGAGCATGGATCCAAATCTCATGAGTGAGGGCAGTATAACCAAAGCAGATTATCTGGAGAAGGGAGGAGAATATTTGAAAGAACACTCAGCGTCAAACACTTATTATCCAACCGCAAAGAGATGAGAATAAACAGTCAGTTGGAAGGACGATGAATGAAGCACAAACAGCCTTTGAGTAACAGTCCAAGTATGGGTACTGGCTACATAATCTTCTACCAAGCGGAGAACCAGATCATTGCCGTGTTGACAAGTGCAACATCAGGTATTCAGGCATGAAACCAGGACCCTGATAGCAGTCCATATCATCCATATGTTGGGATAATGGACACTTAAGTACAGACAGCCCTGGAGTAATATCCTGCGTTTAATTACTCGTCAACTGGATTGGGTACCAGATCGTTAGTACTCAATGGTACTCAATGGACACTTAGTACAGACAGCCCTTGAGTATACCCACAAGTATAAATACTTGTCAAAAGGATTGAGTACCAGATCGTTAGTACTCAATGGACACTTAGTACAAACAGCCCTGGGGTAAAATCCCAAGTTTAAAAACTTGTCAACAGGATCGAGTACCAGATCGTTGGTTTCTTCTACGAGTGCAAAGTCGAGAGTGAATACGAACGCTGGACCCTGTTATCCATAAGTCTGGACCATGGATACTGTATGAGAGTACAGACAGCCCAGTAATAGCCCAAAGCATAATTCCTTGTCTACAGGACTGAATACCAGATCATTGTTGTGTTGACAAGTACGACAAACCAACCAAAGGAAAATTTGATTTATTTAGCTGAGTACCACATACTGTACACTCTGGTTGCATTTGATAAGCAGGAGCTGGGGTACTCAGATACGCTTGACTGCAGGACCCAGCCCTGGAGTAAACGCTCCAGTGTGCATACATATATCTATCGGATTGGTCAAAGCCAAGTACCAATATATTCTTCTTCAGTACAAAGTTGGGTCGTATGGGAAAATGTGTGACACGCAAACCAGAGTGGGTTAACCCCCGTAGTAACAATTTAGTGTAATCGGAAGTACCAAAGAACAATGTTAAGTAGTAGAGAGCCAAGTAACAAATCTTTGAGGCACAAATTTCAGACCCAATGTAATATATTAGTGTTCCATATCATACACAATAGCCAAGAATAGACTTGGCATGAAACCTAGCTGATAGAGAGGAGTATAAACAGGCTAATAACATGCATCACACATGAGAAAGGGGTACCCTGGTGATCTCTGTCACTAATATTGCAATGCCTATGGATCTATACTCTTTGTTAGAACCATTCATATTGGATAGGAACACACCTGCGATGAATAAATAATAATTACGTATTATTTGACTTATTGTAATATTATGATGGTCACCTATGCATTGGTATTAATAAAACACACACAAGCTGTTGGAACAAACAGTACTGCTTAGTTCAAAGTTAAATATGTATGATGTTATTCTAAATGTTGAAGTACCTTGAACTCGGACACTCGACGGAAATTAGAAAAAAGGAGGCTAAAGTCAGGAAATTTGTGCATTTTGTCTTTTATTTCTTTGTCTCTGAAAATCTATCAAAAGTACTCAAGAAAAAACATGGACAATTTGAAAGAAAGAAAGAAAAAACAAGAAAGCCATGATTTATTGTCATATTTATGTTATCTGTGTTGGATCAAAAGAAAAAGACACTTCTCTTCATCACCTCCTAGAGTAAGGCAGTCCACTTTTCTCAGTCTCAGCTCAAAGCTCTTATACCAAATGGCTTCAATATAAACACACAGGATAAACCAGGATTCCACAGCAAAGTCTCTGGTTCGATGGTAATCTAGTATTGTCCCCAACCTTTTAGCACGCTACAAAATATTCTCAAGGATTCCCAAGAGTGCTTCCTCAACAGTTTCTGACCCTCAAAATGCCTCTTGGAGATTCAGGGGACCCCTGAGGAGACCAATGAGGCTATCGAGGAGCAAATGAGGAGAGCAACTGTGAACACCATCTAGGAGATCACTGAGAAGACAATAGAATCTTTGTCAAGAAAAAGACCTGGTTGGTAATTGAAAACCAGGTGTCATAGTCCTCAACAAAGGGTGACCATTGTCAGCATATTTTATAGCATATTTGGGGACAAAACTATGATCTCTACCCAAACATCTTTCAGACAAATTGCCATATTGGATTTCCATTCCCTCAGCCTGTTTGAGTCACTCATTCAACTCTCTCAAGAGTAAAGTTAAATGTAATGATGAAATAAAAATAAGGATCTTAGGCAAAATGGTAAAATTAACGATGAATGAAATTACATACAATACAAGGCACACACCATCCCTGTAACATTCAATATTTAATATTACCATCTCACTATTACAAATTATGAATATGAATCTTAATTCGAGGATTTTATCCTTCAACAAACTCTGGAGATACCCATGTCACGAGTATAGCATAAAATTCATATTTTGTAATTGGTTCTTTCATAAAAACTGTATGAAGACGGCACCCATTTTTAACGGCCATATTTAAACGAAGAAAATAAATGATCTTTTTCTTAAATCTCTAAAGTGACAAGGTGAAGAGAGAGAGAGCTAATCACCATTGTTTTGTGAGTTGATTAGAGAGTGAACAATAAGGTACACATTAAACTTGCAATAATGAAGAATAGCAGTAAAAAAGGTTTGTTGCAATGGGACTCTCCAATGCCTCGATAGAGGGCACTGTCATGTCGGTCTTACAATGCCTCTCAGCTATGCTGTCTACAGAGATATCTAAAAATAATGCCATCCTGTGAAAGCGCTCGTGAGCATCTGACTACGCTGGATGTTACGCTGGGTAATCGCATAGTTCAAGGTATCAATTGTGCAATTTGGCCAAACTGGAAAGAAAAAAAATTAAAAATTGTTTTGGAAAACAAGGAGCTCAAAACAATCAGGTTGACCTCGAAACCTTTTTTTGAAACATTTTCAAAGATCACTTTTTGCAAAAGAAATTTGACACACTACTAGTAATCTACTCGCTGCACCGTTATAATGTTTCAAGCCTCGCTGAACTACATAGGACCGATATGATAGCGCCCTCTGTAAATTCTGGGTGTGGATGGAGACCTGCATTCCTTCAACAAACTGTCAACCTATGCATAGTAAACGTAAACATCATTGGAGATACATTCAGGAATCAGATTTTGTTTCCCGGCCTGAAATCTGTGAGACACCATGCGTCGGAAGGTCATAAAACAGAACGATATAAGAAATGGCTCTTTTTATTTTCTAGAAGGACAACCCAAAGGATCTCCTCCTTTCACAAAGTTTCTCTCATTTATTGAAATTTATAGGTGTGACTGTAGATTTGTAATTGAGCACTAGATTAATTAATTTGGTGAGGTAGAAGATTCTGTAAACTGGTTCTCTTTAATGAAAGAGACAGCTTCAGTTGCGAGCCGTACGAACCATTTTCGTCCATTATTCAATACAGAGGTGATGATTTAACACATTGAACAAGGTGAAAATATTAATATTGTTAAAACTATTATTACCAGAGCTATGTGAGTCATTCCTTTAAGTAAGGCGGAGGAGGGAGGATGGGGGAGGGGCAGGGGAGGGGGTCTAAGTTTGAGACAGTATTGTGTATCATTGTACTACATAACAAAATATCTGTATGTACAGAAACATTGCTGTTTCTCTTATAATTACTTTCCAACCGAGTGAATCCCACCGAAAACAATACCACAGAAACTTTGCTTATGCCCGATGCACCAAGGGTCGGTCAATCAAAAGTAATGTAAATTGCAAACCCCTACACTCCTCTCCCTCAACCCCCTCCACCCCCTTATTAAAGGAATGACCCATCTAGAAGTGGTCCATCACCAGTGATAGTTACATGGAATGCTTATACTATAAACTTGATAAACAGAACGACGGTTAAAAATCCAATCGACTCAATTGACCTATGACCTTTTTTTTTAACGATCCATCAGCTCTGTACAATGTTATTTCCATTGATCGACACCAAGACAGAGTGACGTATCGTACAATGGCGCACCATGTAATCCATTCTTTGAGATTTAACACCGTTCCTTCTCACAGAGTACTGTACAGTAGTTTCACAATAATTTCAGTTACGTATATGAGGCAATTGTTTCTGCTTTTCTCCCCGTGCAGCTCTGGTTTCCTTCTTTTTGTCACCAAAAAATTGAAAATTTCAATTAAAATCCATCCCTGAGTTCAAAGGTGACACTTACAATCGAAACTGAATATTCATGGCGACATCATTCCAATCCACCAATGACATAGACATGATGAATATGCATATTATTACTATATGTTTACATTTATATTAACATGTGAGTACCAGTTTAACCTACAAACAAATGTAAAAGAAGAAAAAAAAGTTTTGATGCAAAAATAATAAACATTGTGTGTGGGAAGGGAGTGGGATTGTGTGTGTTTGGGGTGGGGGAGGGAAGTTGTGTGCATGTGTGTGAATTCATCCACTCTTGTACGTTATGCTCATGATAAATTCATTGTTTCTTAAATACTTCCTTCATTGTTACTTTAGCTTCATTGTTCTTTCACTCATACCTGAACTCAAACAGTTGTCTACAAACTAGTTGTCAGAGCTTAAGTTTGTTTTGTTGCTGTTTAGTACTTCTTCATCAAGTCCCGCCATATTCAAAGTTTCAAACATAATTGGATAGCACCACTAAATCATACCGCGGTATCCATAGGGGGGCCAAGATCGTTTCGCTGGTACCTGCTGGACCCATTAAACAAAATACTCTCAAGTTTTGTCCCACAAACTACACATTTTACTGAGTCATTTTGCCAACCATTGCAAGTTACGGCTTAGTTCATCCTTCCTGGGAATATTTTGATATATAAGTAAAAATAACAGAATAGATATTCAGGTGCCAACTAACGTGAAGCATCCATCAAAATTATCATAAACCCCCAAGGCAAAGGGCAAATTTGCCAATCCACAAATGAGCAAGTCTGTAATGTGAAGTTCTGTACTATGTGAGATATATTCATGTTTTCTCATGACGTTATCATGCATAGCATCCATCTTCCACCATGTACCAACATAACGACCCTGACATCTGTCGATGTGAATCATGTGATGTTACTACATCCATGTCAATCCGTTTTATAATGCATTCATACTTTATCAAGGTTACACTCAAAATAATTTCAGGATGAACTAGGCAGCTTTACCCCCAGTCTCAGTATGAGCATCATTTGGTAGCCTGGTGATACTAATGAATATGTATGACAAGGTTTCAGACACTCTCAATCAGGGGTTAATCAATGGTCTACCATGCGATAATGCACAAACTTACCCTATCGCTGGATGCACACGGCCTGAGGCCTGGTGCATCCCTTTGAAGTTTGAATCCCCGTTTGTGCATCACACAGGCATGAGAGACCGTTGATTGACCCCAAATTGACTGTCTACACATTATTTAGATCAGTTTATCCTACAATAACAATGCATATAATTGTTCCAAAGCACCAGAGAGTCCTGTTTTGGTATTTCACCCCACATAGGCTACACTTTGCTTTTAAACAAACTACCAATATAACAAAAATAATGAATAAGTTAAAAACGAAAAGAGAGAAGAACGAAGGAATTACCTATTTTTTTTCTCTTCTAGAAGAAAAACGAACCAAAAAAGCAAAAAACTGTACAAGATTTGTGTTCATATCGTTCAAGCCACTGGTACAGTAGGCCCCTCTAAGCAAACACCTTCAGACTATTGTTAGTCAGTTTCTGTGTGGCTGTTCATATCTACCAGTGCTACATATTCATATAGGAAAAACTTACACAAGCTTTAAAGTGAATACTTTAATACAGGTTATTTAATCTTCAACTCACTAAACTGGCAGTATCAAATGAAGATATTAAATTAAGAATGGATGTGACCTTTGAACCTTCATACATGTGACGACAGACTTGCAGCGACGGAAGTAATAAAAATTTAAAAAAAAAACAGTTATTTAAACTGCATTTTTGGATCTAAGCTGTGAACAGTTCGTCATTCAAAATTTATTCAAATCTCGCAGAGATACTCCACTTTTCGACCGGCTAGCCGATCAGTTTCTGTTAGCTACTTAAAAATTTCACTGGGGGATGATATTGAAACAACGTCTAACTTGTGTTGATGGTCTCATTTATAGAGCAAAGTTACAGAGCAGATTTGATCTTTCTTCATTTTTTAAAATAATTCTGCTTTGAACAGGGTTCAACTCCTTTGGAACATTGAGACGTATCGCTCAATAACTCCTTATCACATTCAAGTTCCCTCGTGTCATTCTGAGGAGTTCTTACCTTCCGACAGTTTCAACTTCTGGGGTGTCGTCGTGTATTATTTTGAACAGAAGTAGACGACTGTCACGTGACAGGTAGAAATGACCAAGTGACAGATTATAACACACTTAAATGGAAGACGAAACTATCACAAAAAATTGTAGACCCCAAAAAAAATCTCAATATAATGTTTTCCTCCTCAAAGTCTTCGATATTATCTGGATAAACAATCTGAGATTTTCTTTCGGGCAAAATCTTTCCATTTGTTTCAATGTCAAGACCCCACCCCCCCCCCCTTGTAATGAGATGATAACTATTGTTGGACTGTTGTACAACCCAGTGTAGAGTTTACGAAAATGCCAAGAAAACAAATTTTGCAGGGAAAAAAGAAGAAGCAGAAGAAGAAAAAAAACTTTTTTTCATATTAAGAATATTCATACACACACATTTTGCTCAAACTTTTTTTCAAAGAATACTGCTTGGCACCAGATAATCCCATCAGTTTGAAAGCTCTAATAGCGTTCAGAGTTATATGTTTGTGTATAAACATGGACAGCACACGTATTGTTTCCTTCGTTAGTGAAATAACTTACTTGTTTATTGTCTTTAATTAGCATTGTTTTCCAATATTTAGAGTAGATCTACAGATTTTCTTTTGGTTCCCGGTGATTGCACTTGATCAAACTTTAACACTCTCAAAGTTTTCTTTTTTTTTTCTTCAAATTTTTAAATTTCTCAAACAAACTTCTCTTTGCGAGGCAGTTTATGCTTCGCTTCTTGCTTTTACATTTTCTGTTTTTAAGTTGTTTTTTCCCCCTCTTTTCATGATTTACTTAGAGAAGTATAATACAGCAACAAATTTCAACCATTCTGCACATTTTTTGGGGAACATTTTAGGAGCATATTACCCAGCTCAAACAAATCCAATTTTATTCAGTTCAAGCACCCCACAGCCCCCCCCCACCCCCAAACTTTCTTCAAAGACATTGCTATTTAAGAAACTGAAATAATTCTTTCCTTCGTTTCATGTTAAGTTTTTAAAGAAGATGGCCAGTTTTACCTCTAAGAGGCTTTTCATGATTTCAAACCCGGCACTTTGTTACTCTTTGTAAAGTTGAAAGTAATACACAGACTCTGGGTATTAACCAGACCGCACCCCTGGTCTCTGGTTTGGTGCCAGAGTGTTAACTGAAGTATGCTGAGAAGGCTATAAATGAAAACCTCAAGAAGACGGTTTATTGATACCACACCCTCTCTCCGCCGCTTCGGCTTTTCTATCGCACGACATAGGTTTGAAAGGTTAACACCTAAGATATGCTAAGAAGACTAGACAACTAACAAATCCCTGAATTTATGCTAAGAGGACTATGGAAGAATCTCCCAGCGCTTTTGGCACGCCACAGTGCATGACCTAATACTGATCATACGTGTAACAATCGCTAAGCAAACTGCCGTACCAGCTCCGGTCTCAGATACGTATCTTTGTACAAAACATATCGACATTGTAAGGCCTCGAGTGTATCATGCAGGCAAAACCTCAGAATGAACGGAAATTTTACTCGAGACATGTAGTAACCATGAATTAGTCTCACTCAGATTAACACTGCAACAATGTGCTGCAGGTCATATGACCCTGTACTGTATCGTAGTAAGTTAAACAATTGTGTGACATCAGAAGCATGCCTATTAGGGAATTAATGCAGATTTCTAATCCAGGCAGATGGATTTTGCACAGGGGTGAAAGGTCACTGTATTTTCCTTTCAAAGTTTAAAACACCTTTTTGAGTTGATCTTGACACTGTTCGACGATTAAACCTTGTGGCAGTGAAAGACCATAATTAATCGGTTCAGCATTGCTACGGGAGTTAAGCATCAAACATATGTGAAAAATCAACACAAAAAGCTGCATTAAACTTCAGTACAGTATATGAGAGTATATTATACAATACAGTGCAGTACAGTATAACAGTATAGTGCATTTAAAGTGACGGTCCACAGGACAGCATACAAAAGTGTACTGTACAGCACAGTTCATTGAAGTAAATTACAACACAGGAAAGAAATGTACAGTAGTGCAGCACAGTACACTATAGTATACTAGTATATTACTGTACTGAAAAACAAAGTACAGTACACTAGAGTATATATTACTGTACAGTACAGTAACATACAGTACAGTACAGTGTGCTATACTATAGCACAGTTCAGTACACTATATAGCACAGTACAGTTAAGTACATTACTGTACACTATAGTATATTACTGTACGGAACAGCACAGTACAGTACAGCAGTACAGTAACATACAGTATACCACACTGTGCTAGACTATAGCACAGTACAGTATTGCACAGTACAGTCACTGTAGTATATTAGTGTATGGAACAGCACAGGTGAGTACACTAGAGTATATAGTATATTAATATATAGTATATTAGTGTACAGTACAGTAGCATACAGCACAGTAACATACAGTACAGTAGTGTACAGCACAGTACAGTCAAGCACATTACTGTACACTGTAGTATATTACTGTACGGAACAGCACAGTACAGTACACTAGAGAGTATATATTACACAGTACAGTAACATACAGTATACCACACTGTGCTAGACTATAGCACAGTACAGTATTGCACAGTACAGTCAAGCACATTACTGTACACTGTAGTATATTAGTGTATGGAACAGCACAGGAGAATAAATTAGAGTATATAAATTACTGAATAGTACAGTAACATACAGTACAGTTAACCACATTACTGTTATGTACTGCAATGTACAGTACAGTACAATACAGAAGAGTTTAGAAATAAAAAAAGTCACAACGAAAGCCTCATTACCTATTCATCTACAACTGAATCTCTTTGATAGGAATGCATCTGATGTCACAACGCATATTAAACTTAAAAGTAATATAATAATAATAACCCGTTCATATTATCTGTACAGTTAAATGGGAATGTGACCCACACATCACAGCACTGATGAATTCTAGTTCGCACGCACTAAAAGTAAGTTTTATAGAAGAGTCTGTAAATGTTAAACTTATTTTCTTGTTGCACTCGGTGTAACAAGGTCATTTTCGAAATAACGATATAGAAAAAATCATTACAATAACAATTTAACAAAATAGAATACTGGAATGGAAAAAAAAAAGGGGGGGGGGGAAAAAGACAAATATTTTGCAAATTGTGATGCTTCTGTAAGAAACACATAACAACCGAAAAGAGAACAAAACAAAATAAGTTCATTACGGAACACATTGCTAAATCAACTGTAACCAGAATTTGGAAATTCAAATGCCATGATCGACGAGTCAAGAAAGTACTGACCAATCATGAAAGGCCACAGCAGAAAGGGTCGACGTAAAGTAAAACCGCAAAGCAGTTACCAATTTTTGGCATTACGTGACACAGTGTTCGCAGAGAGAAAAAATATCTCACAAAAAAAGAAACGTGAAAGAAGTCAAAACGAGGTTGCTTCATAAAGATATCGACATAAAATGTCTGTTCCTTCGAACAGTTAAGTTAACGAGCAAAGTTATTTGCCTCTTAGGCCAAAACAAAAGAAAATGTTTTCATTGTGGCTTTACCTTCTACTCCAAAGTATAAAACACACTCTTTTTTTCTTTTCTCTCTCTAATGCCAAACTAATATCGAGCTTTGGCTTCTTTCTCCAGAATATTTAAAAGAAACAATTTCTTCGAAACAAGACCTTCTCTGTAACTTTCCAATTCCATATATGGAATAAATCTCACAGATCTATACACAATCTCTACCTCTGTTACTCTTCTCCTTTCGCACCTTTACAACGAGACCCGAGTGAGAGTGGTTTCACCGCCACTCTGCGACAAACCTGTGGATTTAGTCTCCCAAGCTCCTTATTTGGCAGATTATTCCCTCGTCCCGTTTGGCAATGACGGAGACATTTGAGTTGGTGAGGTACTTGTATGCTAGTGCGGTCTCCCTCCACTCCCGTCCAAGGACTGGGACACCTTACGGGTGCGGCCCGTGGCCGGTTTCTCCTTCACGGTTAGACCGTCTCCTACCATGTTGTGCCAGTTGTCAACTTTGGCTTTGAGGCCGCCGTTGAGAATGTCCCGAATGTGTTGGACTATCAGACCGATTGCGACTACCGTGTAAAAGGATACAGAGTCAAAAATCAGCGGTGGAATAAAAAAAAATAAAAAATTGGGGTCAAGGGGCAACTTTTTCTGAAAAAGTGACTTCTATGTCACAAGTCTGACACAGGAGCAACTTGGTATGTGCTCTGACAGCCAGTGTAAATTGGAAATGAAAAATTGACATGCATATATTGAAATTGAAAACTATTTATTTCCACTTCACCATAACATAAACAAAGTGAACAAATAACATTTGAATACAATACAAATACATTCCATAGGAATTAAACAATAGATATATACAATTGATGTATAGGTTATACCATGCACATTATTAGGGGAGGGGGCTTGTCCTGACTATCAAGATCTTCCACAAGAAATGTCTGCTCAAAACCCTGCCACGTATGAGACCCTATCAGCTACAATATTCTTTTCCTTAGTACTTGCCATTTGATGAAAGTAACTAAAATTCTATTCACCAAAATTCATAATTCACTCTCCATGAATTATGCCACAGATTAGCCTGTGTTATTTTAGTAGTGACCAGTACAATGTCATTCAGTTACTTCCCAACTTATGGTAGCCATATACCTTCTGCTATACAACTGATCTTTAAAAGGTTGAAGAGTCATACACGCCGAAACACAATAAGTACACCGATGTGCATCTGAAAACCGTCTTTATTTAACAACAACAACAAAACAGTTTTAAAAACATGTTTAAAAAATCTTCAAATTTTGTACACTGTGCAAAGCATAACAAAAACCATGTACAAAGCACCCCAAAGAATCATACATGATTTTATGTTTGGCAACTTCTCCTGTATTTTCACTCTGACACAAAACGGTTCTCTTCTGCAGTTTTTCCTGTTACCAAAGCAAACACTATCCTACCCTAATTAGTGTATGTCACAATGAAGCCTAACCACCTCAGCATGTAATTAACAAAACAATCTTGTCCAAATTGTGCTTGAATGTAAATCATTACACTACATAATCAGCATACTGCATGAGGGGAATTGGCTGGGTGCCGAAGACTTGAAAAAGCGGCGTCGAGACTATTTGTTTTAGGTAATATACATTTACACGGTTGGGAAGTTAAGAGCATTGTTCAGCACCTGGGGCGTCCTTATTTTCACCCTTGGCCACAATGAATGAGTAGGCAGTGTTAAACAATCAGGCAGACATGGTCCCACATTCTTAATTATTTCTAACTGGAATCTCGATAGAATTTGTGAATTAAAAAAAAAAGAAAAGTGGTAGTCTTACCTGTGTTTTCAGCACCTCTTGGAATGATGACATCAGCGTATTTCTTGGTCGGAAGGCAGAACTCTTCGAAAGCTGGCTTGACATAATTTACATATTGCAACAGGACTGTTTGGAGGTCGCGACCCCTCTCCTTGACATCTCTCAGCACTGTATTATAATAAACAGATTAAAGATGGAAACTAATTATAATGAATCACTTTCCAGTAGTAGTCTGCACCCTTTTGGCATAAAGGGCAACAAAAACAACAACAAGAGATATTCATCTGTTGAAATAAACAATGCTAAGGCAAAGCTATGTATAAGGCTGCATTTTAATTTTCTCATTCGCTATGAGTAAAACAAGTCAATTGTGATATATTTTACAGACCTCTAAGAGTCAGGGGCAGTCAGGGGCTGTATGTCACCATATATATTCCGTCCACTCTTGAAAATAACTGATTTGGAAGGCCTGAGATTTGTAACTAACTTCCTCAAAGCTTGCAATCTTGTAAGAAATCAAGTTATCTGGCTGCACCACATGAATGATCTTTAACAATCTTTGCTAGTTTTCTCTCCGATAACCTATGCCTGTGTTTTTTTTTTCATGGTCTAGTCCTTCAAACAGGCTAGACGAGTCCACACACCATTCTTTCATGTACTGTATAATACAAGTTTTCAATAAATGCATTCATCATAAACAAACTGATTGTCTACAAGACTACTGAAATGTTTTTGGTTCCTCCATGGAGATAATTAACCTCTGGTTGCCAGGCAACACACAAATACACAGCACGTGGCAAAAAAAAACGCAGATCTATCTCTCTGGTAAACACACGTGGAAGGAATGGATAGTAGCTTATTGCATGCCAGATAAAGAAATGAAATTCTAAGGGGAACGGAACTATCGCAGCAGCAAAAAACTGCTGTCAAAAACGACGCACAGGTTCATTTATGTCACACTGTGACTATGTTAACATCGGCCACATGAAAATGGCAGGCCAAAGGAGAATACTGTATCTTCGGAGACCTGCCTTCCAAGATGGAGGCAACCATCATATTTGAAATTTTATGAAGTTTTTGAAATTAGAATTTTCCCATTTTTCCCCCTTCTAAATCGACCACAAATCATAAATGCATATATATATAGAACCAGAGACAAAGAGAAGGAAAACTCAAAAATCTTTGCCTCTTCTGGACAATCTTGTATCCGCATCGGTGTCGACAAAGAGCTTCATATGCCACAAGTCTCGGATGGTCTTGAAGTAGAAAACCAGGATGCCCTCGAAGACTACCACGTCTGTCGGGTAGATGGTTTTGAACTCATCCTTTTTTCTGGAAGCCAAAGAGAAAGTTTTTAAAGTTTAAAATCTCAAGATGATATCATATAATAATAATATTTGCTTTTTATATATGGCTTTATACCAGCGATAGGTCTCAAAGTGCTTTACAGACGTTATATTACCCCTGGTCAATGATAACCTGTCCCAGAGACAATCCCTCCAGTCGGCAGCAGTTATATACTGCGCCCAATGACAAGTTACCTCACAGGTACCCATTTAACCCCTGGGTGGAGAGAGGCAAGTGAGATAAATCATCTTGCCCAAGGACACAACATTATGAACTAGGCAGGAATCGAACCAGCAATCCTTGGATCATGAGTCCGACGCCTTAGCCAATTGGCCACCACGCTGTCATATAGACAGTTCATGCTTCACCAACAACTTGCACAAGTGACCAAGCCAAATTCATTTGATCTCTCCCCAATTCCTATGTACGATAAGTTAACCGGGAATGTCAAATAAAGTCGTGGAAGAAAAGAAGAAGAACAGGGTTTTTAGTAGCTTTTCGTGCCGAAAATCGTTGAACTCAAAATACAGTGGAACTCACAAAAATGAGATAAGCGCCCTACTATAAAAGATCACATTATTCTCCTGTCTGAATATATCTTTCCAGTAATCCAAAAAGTTCCAAAAACCAACTTTTTCCACAGATCCGCTGCATACTACCGTTCTAAGTGTATCTGTTTGGTCGTCTGCATTTCTTTAACACTATAATACGTATAATACGCCCTCATTACGACGCATGTGAATTTAATTTCGGATGGTTACAAAGAAGGCAAATATGTTATTACTTTTGCCAGGTTAAAACCCCAACCCCTGCATCCAGGCTTCAAATTTGAGGCTATTTACTGGTTTAGTGCCATTGTCGTTTTCCATAATTTGCTACGAAAGAGAAAAAAACGGCCCTGACATTTTTCAGACATTAAGAACATAAACACATGGTAAGTCGGTCACAATCATCAGTCAAAGAATCGGCACGACTTCTGTACCAATCAAAAGCCCTGTATTACCATTTTATTGTTCAGCTAATTTTATTGGGCTGTTTCCCATCAGACTGTACGGTCAATGATGTGTGTAGTAGTTCATGAGATTGCCAGTGAGAAATTGGTTTAAACCAGTCAATTTGTTTCTTTTGAAGACTAGTGACGATTGTGGAAATTTTAGGCTCTCAATACTGCATACTACTGTATGTTGTTTCTACTTAATTAACTCTAGCTATCGTTGTTTCAACTAAGATGACTTTTTTCTTTCAAAGACATTCTTCATTTTCCTCAGAATTTTGTATTGCAATACAATAGTTGGTTTGTGATGTCAACGTCATGTTTTTATAAAAGATATGTATTTATTTAGATATTGCTTGATCGTATGTCACTGAAATAAATACATCTATACAGTATAAACAATTACAATGTTTGCACAGCTGCCCCAATGTACTCAAAAGTCGAGTAACCATCAAAACTGGACTTTGTTTTTAAAAATAATATTTCCTAATAAATGTACATTATTGAGAAACACAAAGATAGATCTGTGCAACTCATTTGCCATGACGTGGGCCACTGACTCAGTCACAAAATTTATGAAAAAGGTGTAAATTATCTTCACAAATGAACCAGCCATCAAGATGCCATTTTCGCATCTTCTAATCCAGACAATTTTTAAGCATGTTTTTTTGAAATTTAATCATTGAAATTTAATCATTGTAATTTAATCATTTTTTTGAAATTTAATCAGTCAAGATCAGATGCTTTTATTAAAATATACAAATTTGTAAATAACACTTATTTCCTTGTGGCCTAAATGTTCACAATATTTACAAATTATGGAAAACAGTACTGACTAGCACATTTCAGTTCAATTTTTTTTTTAGTGGGAATAAATATCAAAAAATTATAAAAATAATTAAAAATAATTAAAAATAATTAAATTTTTAAAAAAAATGGGAGTTGCAATCTCATCTTGAGTAATGCTCTGGAGGATCAAACTTTCAATTGTTTGAAAATTTAGGAAAAACTGCTTTCCAAAGAATGAATAGGTATATACCTTGCATTTGCGACTTTATCATAGACTGGGATCTGGACAGTTTTTCCTGCAGCTATATCTCTCAACACTGATGTCATCAACCGTTCATCAAAGGCATCTATAAATTGAAAGAAAAATTTGTATCTTGATCAATATTAGCCCCATCTCATCTCAACCGTACTCTGTATGCTTATAAATGGTAGAGCTAAATTGCTTTTACAAACTCGTCGTTTCTATTATTTTGCAAGTTATTTAACGCTTTTGTTATCAGTTTAATTAAAGGGGTACATCATATGCCAGAGGGTACAGTTTGACGACCTGGGCAACAGATTTGTGTTCTGTGACACTTTACAATCCCATCTCCATGCAGTATCTTCTTACTACTGTACCTAAGATAGCGGCCACGTATTAAATATACATTACGTATTATATATGTTGCAATATATGTATTAAATATGTTTCCCTCCAGGAAACGGATCACAGTACTTGGAAAGCCTTGGTCTTGTGAAAATTTGACTTATTAGTTTACTTCTTGACTTGTTTAGTTTTTCCTCCAAAATGTAAACATACAAAATGTCATGTCATCTTAGTGATCTAAGGCTTCATCAAAAACAAAAAGTAATTTGCCTACACCAATTTATACAGTACAGTATGTTTCTTCTATTTGCTTAATATATTTTGAACGGTTGGTAAAAGTTCAAAGTCTTTGCTGTGATCATGTTCTAAATTAGATGGAACCTAATTCAAATAACTTCACCTACAACAATGTTGTTAACAAAGAAAGATCAGTTGGGCTGTAGACTGTATAAACAAATTCTATTGTACCTGTGTTTCATATTCTTAATTTTAACAAATTTTCACCGATGCATGCATTAATCAACTTAACTGCGATAGTCTTTAATATCTGAGAGATTGGCCCTAATTGCATACCTGACACTGTACGGTACTAGGTGGATAAGGAACACACAGTTTATCTTTAGTTACAGTACAGTAGGCATACCATACGGCCCATACAGTATGTATACCATACCATACAAAAGGCATACCGTACCATGCAGTAGGCATACCATACCATACTGAAGGCATACCAAACCATACTGTAGGCATACCATACTGTAGGCATACCATACCACACAGTAGGCATACCATACCATACCAAACAATAGGCATACCATACCATAGGCATGCCATACCATACAGTAGGCATACCATACCATACAGTAGGCACACCATACCATATTGAAGGCATACCATACCATACGGCAGGCACAGCATAACAAAGAATAGGCATACCATACCATACATCAGGCATGCCATACCATACCATGCAGTAGGCAAACCATACCGTACAGTAGGCATACCATACCATACTGTAGGCATACCATACAGTAGGCATACCATATCATACAGTAGGCATACAGTACCATACCATACAGTAGGCATACCATACCATACAGCAGGCATACCGTACACTAGGCATACCATACCATACAGCAGGCATACCATACAGCAGGCATTCCATAACATACAGTAGGCATACCATACTGTACAGTAGGCATACCATACCATACAGTAGGCATACCATACCATACAATAGGCATACCATACCATACTGTAGGCATACCATACCGTAGGCATACCGTACCGTAGGCATACCGTACAGTAGGCATACCATACCATACAGTAGGCATACCATACCATACAATAGGCATACCATACCATACTGTAGGCATACCATACCATACAGCAGGCATACCGTACAGTAGGCATACCATAACATACAGTAGGCATAACATACAGTAGGCATATCATACCATACAGCAGGTATACCATATCATACAGCAGGCATACCATAACATACAGTAGGCATAACATACAGTAGGCATGCCATACCGTACAGTAGGCATACCATACCATACGGCAGGCTTACCATACCATACAGCAGGCATACCGTACAGTAGGTATACCATACCATACAGTAGGCATACCATACCATACAGTAGGCATACCATACCATACAGTAGGCATACCATACCATACAATAGGCATACCATATCATACAGTAGGCATACCACACCATGCAGTAGGCATACCAAACCATACAGTGTGCACTTTTATTATATTTAAACCTTTTGGAAACTACCGTGTAAAGAAGGATACCGAAACTTGCAAGATGACAAATTTTAGGTTTCTAGACTTCAAAGCTAAAACTTCATCAATTTCAACAGAATCAGTTGGGACTACACATAAAGCATATTTGAAACAAATACTGTATGAAAGCTGTCCGTCCGTACACAATGAGTTGCTTTAGTTGCAGTTTAGCAGTGAATAGCAACCACACATTTCCCTCCCCTCCAAACCCCCTACCCCCCCCCCAAAAAAAAAAAATCTGCTCTATACATTCAAAAGACATTTTTTGGCAGCAGGCCGAAGCATACAGTAGATCATTCTGGGATGCCATGATGTAGTCTTTGCCAATCATTTCTAATATACAGTCTGTACTGTAGCTGTGCGAGAACACCAGGATGTTTGTTTCAATTTATTGATTTTATTTATTATTTATTTATTATACAAAATTTCCATAGCGCCTTATCCAATCAGAAATTGCTCTTAGGTGCTTTACAGTAAAATACATACAAACATGATATACAAATATATAAATCGATAATGTAAGGTATAAAAAGGGTAGAAAATTTGTTATATACAATCTGACAACAAATTGTATAAAAAAAATATAAAAAATAAAAAAAAAACTGCAAATGGGAAATTCTTAAAATGTAAAATATATATATGTGAAAAATTTTAAATTTTAAAAGCGCTATAAATGCAAAATGGAAAAAGCGTTGTAATAATGTGACAATATAAATAGTATAGAAAGCACGGTTATTATTAAATTTACCCTGTTCACTCACCTGGATGGTCAAAGTTAATGGTACCCTTTGCTTGTTCTTGCTGCGATAGGTCACGATAGAAACTATCCTGGCTGATGATGCAAATCTTCCTCTGTTCCGTCTGACCGACCTCCTCCACAATTTTCTCGCAGACGGTCGACTGTTGAGAAGAGAACGCGGAGGTAAAAATTGAGTGCGAATTAACTTAACTAGATGTACAGTACAGTCAAACAAGAAGGGGCTTTTGCAGTTTTCCATGGTAATAATATTGGAGGTAGCACCTAAAAGTTGCAGTTAGTATTGTTTGGAAACTTTGCACCAATTGGGCAATTATTGTTGTTGTTTATTTTTTCCGTCTTCTTACCAGTCAAGTTTACAAAATCCCCCTTTGCAAAACATATTTAGTGACAGTAATCGGCCCACTTCAATTCTCATGGCTTACTGTACTCTAATCAATGTTGATTTACAAGCTGGACACCAGGTTTCAGATCTGTTCCTAACTTCCTACTTCAGAGCCTTTGAAAATGCTGCACAAAGTTTGAAAACTAACATAATACCCTGCATATTCAGGGCTTAGATTGAAGCAAAGGATTGCCAAAAAAGTCCGCTTCAATACTAATCAACAAAAGCAAATATAGTGTGATGAGCAAAGCCACTTCTTTGACCAAATAGTAAAGCTGGATTGGCTGTTTTTTGTTTGGTATTCTGGTCAAATTAATTATGAAAATAAGACAGGTAACTGGAAATTTCTGCTTGATTTCTTTGATTAGTGTAACAAGCAGCTTCTAAGGCACTGGAAGTTGTTTTACTTTAGGTGTGGAGAACCTATGTCCTACTGTACATTAGTCTACTGTAGGCAAGTAACAGTTTTGAAAGTTTGCCTTAGGTTGGAATAACTGTCAGAATAGCCCCACCACTGTTGGCAGTCACAGTGAATAAAATCATATTAATATTGTGTTATAAAAAAATACCCCCTAAAATAAAAAGTCCACCCAGCTACCGTCCTGAGGTGGAGAAACAGTTCCATTGGGGGATCAAAACGAATGTTGATAATGTCATGTTGACAGTGCTCATAGAAATATTATTAGAAGAAAATGCTATTAAAAGACCAATAAGCCTCCATCCTGGAATAGAGTCATGATGGTGACCGAGATATTTTTGTTAATTTAATTGTAACTGCACGTAAAGGGATTATTTCATACAAAAAATTTGGAGCAATTGAAGAATATCCAGCAACTCATACACAGGGCTTTTGAGATGACAATACATTGGTTACTACATTTACAGGGACTTCTGGTCATCTGTGAGTTTTGTGAGCAGACAAGTTTATGAGCCTACATCCTGGTGTGGAATCACAGTATTCTGACTGAGTCGTAATATTAATACTAGCATTGTTTAATGATTATGACTGCACCTCCTGGTTCCTTGTCAAACAATTGATTGAGGAGGAACTGTTTGCTATTCTGTATTCATGTAACTCACTTAGTGCAGTATAGTGTAGCCTAACTTAGACCTAGGCTAGACTACCTTAAACTAGTTAACTTAAGCCTAACTTAAGTTAGGCCTAATTTAATTTTAAGCCTATATCATTGATTGGCTACACTACAGTATATAATTATCATAACACAATTGCTTTGGTCACGTTGTGCTCTTTGTTACTGAAATAATTTTTAATGGTACAGTATGATATGGAGAAAGAATTATTGATAGAAATCATATGCACGTGGACACAACTTATAAAATCATACTGATTATACTCAGTCTAAAGCTGTCAGTCGTTGTAGCCCAAATTAGGTCTACTGATAGACTAGTGTAGGCCTAGGCTACGTTCTGACATCATGAAGCATCAATAACAAAGGAACTTGAAACAGGACTTACTTTCCCAGAAGCCGTGCCACCAGCCACACCGATTAAAAATGGACGTTTATTTTCTGTATGACCATTCACGAGACTGTGAGCATTATCCCCTGCCATTCCGTGAGACAGACAAAGGATGAAGATTTAGAAGACACTTTTTTGGGGCATAACTTGCAACTGACTTGTGCAACAACCTACGTATGTTACAGTTATACTAATATAGTTATGTTGGCTACGTCGGATATGTACCGCGCCGAACCACATGCACACTGTTGACACTATTCCACTATTATAGCACATATATCACTACATGATGGCTACATTTGTTCTTCATTGTCATGTTTTCAGTAGAAAATATATAATACAGCCTAATCCAAGAATTAAAATTATCACATTACACACATTTTTTCCAACATATACTACTCATTGCTCAACAGATCCTAGAGGTAATTTTACTTAGCTTTGATCAATAAAACTACTAAGTAGTTTTCTTTTGAAATGGAAGCTACGCGTTAAGCAGCGATTTCGTTTCGCAACAGTTATCTCCATGCTTGCAACCAATATTATTATGGGAGGCCATCGCTACCAAATAGACATACGCATGATACGCACATGTATAAAAATCGCTTCTCGGCCTTTTGGCTAAGATCATGTGTAGTCAAGGGCGGCGGAACCGGGGCGGGGCACAGGGGGAACGTTCCCCCCACTTTTCCTCAGGTTAAAAATGTGCCCTTTTTCTATATAAAAATTTTAAATAAAAAAAGAGTTTACAAAGCGAAACCCACGTCGAATGAAATATTTCGGAAAGTTTTAAATGTTTACTACCATAGGCGTAGGAGCCCA